>ML273615.1:1539-43801 GCA_005239495.1 Nicotiana undulata
TATGCCCGCAATCCCTGTATGCAATGCAGAATGAGGGAAAGGCTCAGGTTTATGCATGCAATTCCTGTTGCATACGTAATATAAAGTAAATCTCCAAAATAACGTAGTTTAAGGGTTTGAGGAAAAACTAGTTGGAAATCTCGAAGAAAATCATTAAATCAGTTTCAAAGAATAGTAACGATTGGAAAATCAGTTAGAAATCAATTTACAATGATAAATCTTAAGTTATTACGCAATTTAAATGATAACAGTAATAATAGAGTTGAAAAGGAAACATTATGTAGAAAGAAATAAGGAACTTCANTGAGTATCCAACTCCGGGTGGACCGAATCTAATACATTCGATTGCATATTGTAAATAACACTTCAATAAATCAAAATATCTAATTAAGTCGAAGCTAGTACGCGAAATTAGGAATTTGACCAAAACGCCCCTCGGGCCCACGTCTCGGATTCGGGTAAAATTTATATTTTCCGAACTCTTATTCACTCACGAGTCTAACCATATGAAAATCTCTCAAATCGGAGGTCAATTACCCAATCAAAACCCCAAAATTCGGTCTAAGAAGTTTCTTCCATTTTCCCCCAATTTTAACTCAAAAATCATGAATTTAAGGGTGGGATTTAAGATTAGGAACGTGGAAATTAACCTATGGTGGTAGAAAATCACTTACCTCGATTACCCAGGTGAAAATCCCCTTAACGATCGCCTCTCCCGAGTTCCCCAAACTCAAAAATTGTGAAAATAGGCTTTGAGTTCGAAATGGGGCTTTTGTCATTCTACCCAGGCATTGTACTATGCGATCGCGGGGCCCCAGCCGCGATCGCGGGGCCCCAGCCGCGATCGCGGAGAGTAAAAATCCCACGCGTCGAAATAACACTATGCGATCGCGTACAGTGACCTACGATCGCGTACCCTCACGCCCCAAGACCTATGCGATCGCGGAAATGGTCACGCGACCGCGTAGAGTCATCACTGACTAACCCCTCAAACCTGAAACCCTATGCGATCGCGACCTGTTGAATGCGATCGCGGACCATACCTTGCGACCGCAGAGAACAAACTCGAGGCTTCCATGATTTACCCTCTGCGATCGCGGCTAATGCACTGCGATCGCAGTGAACCAGAAACTGCTGGTGTAAAACCAGCAAACCAGCAATGGGTTAAGGCCAAGATGTGTCCGTTTGAACACCCGAAACCCACCCGAGGCCCCCGGGACCTCAACCAAAACCACCAACTAGTCCAAATACTTTATTCGAACTTGGTTGAGCCTTAAAAACACGCTCCATAACATCAAAATCATCAAATAAACATAGATTCAAGCCTAAGAACTTAAGAATTTTTCAAGAATTCACCTCCGATGCCGAACCACGTCTAAACTCGTCCGAATGACCTCAAATTTTGCACAGAAGTCATAAATGACATTCCGGACCTGCTGTCGCTTTCGGAATTCCATTCCGAGTCCGATATCAAAATCTCACCTATCGGCCGAAATCGCCGAAATTCTAACTTTCGCCAATTCAAGCCTAAATCTACGTCTGGCCTCAAAAACACATTCCGAACACGCTCCCAACCCCGAAATCACTCAACGGAGCTAACGGAGTCGATGGATTTCCATTCCGGATCCGTTTTCACATAGCTCCCGCTCCAGCCCAATTTCTAAGGTTAAAGCTCACCTTAAAGGACTATATGTCCAAAAACACTCCAATTTTCATCACTCAACACTCCGACTTGTTCCATTAACCTAATAAGACATGGGAGGAATAATTATTAGGGGATCGGGGCGCTAACTCTCCAAAACGACCGGTCAGGTCGTTACAATTACAAACCAAAAAAGTGCTATATATTGTTGCCTGCTGCATATTCGTAGCTAGATCATACAGTCAAATTCTTATTACATTCCAAACTTTTTCCGGTACAGGCAGACCTCTCTATAACAACATTCTTATATAACAACACTTTTCTATAAAAGGCAAACTTTTTTCGGAACTAATTTTTATATTATATTATAACATATATTTTCTATAACAGCATTTCGCTATAACATTCAAAAATATTCAAAACAAACAAATCTGTAACAGAGAGGTGTGACCCTTAAAAGTAATTCCTAAGATATCTGCCAGCAAAAGTACATATTCAGTTCTCCTCTATCACTCACATCATTTCCTTAAGAGAAAAAGAGTGCCCCTTTGGTCCTCAACTGAAATGTAATGACCTAAAACGTCGTTGAGTTTGAGATAAGTCATGCAGAAATTAGTAGTGTATGAATTGTAATAAGAAATTAATAATATTAATACGGGAATTATATTGTACATGAATTACTAATGTCAGACTTAGTAATCTAAGGACAGTATTATACATCTTGTTTTATGTTAGATTGACATGTTACATTTTAGTATACAACATAAAATTTAAAAACATTATTTACTTTTTAAACCAAATAAAATATTCTTACTTTTATGAGGGTAAGTATGATCATTTTACATTTTAATTCATGTATTAATAATACTCGTTTTCTTAATTATTTCACATTTTAGTGCGCAAAGTAATACATAAATCCCACATTTTCTATGCAAGTAGTATTATTTACAAGGAAAACAAAACGCAGCAACCAATTGTATATGTGATATTAACAAATAATGATGATAACTATTGGGAGATTAAATCTACTCAAATCTCAACCAAATATTGTATAAACTTGTGTTGATTTTGTATGTGCAGATTATATGCCCTAAATCCAAACCCAAATGGCCCTAAGTGAAAGATAACATCTCCTAGATGACTAAAGCGTACAAAGTTAAAAAATATGGAGGGTATTTTATAGAAATTAATTCTTTTATAAATTATGCATGCTTTAATGCACCAAACCAAACAGTGGATAAGATATAATCTCAGCATAATGAATGTCAGCATTACTAATATCAGCATTGCTAATACATTCAATTAACACTATTCTATACCTCCTACCAAACGACCCCTAAGTGGATTCTCCGCAAACTAAGCATTAGTGTTTTCCTCATTACTAGTCTTTAGTTTGAGCTCTTGTTCATTCTATAGTCAAACTTCTCTATGACAGCATCCCTATATACAACCATAAAAAACAACTTTCTCCCTCTAAATTGAACACTTCCAACTGATATATTCTCGCAAAACATCTGAACAACACACGCCACCCCATGGATCCCCCAGGCAGGGCCATCCTGCGCGCCTGGATCATCAACACGATTCTCCTGATACAGAGAAACACACCCAAGGAACTGTACAAGCAAAAAAGATATGCGCCGCTACTATGGCGACAACACAAAACTCAGTTCCGACCCCAAGTCGACAAGAAGAAGAAGCGGTAATAGCAAGACGAACCACTCAGAATGCGATGTCGGCCTTAATTTTCAAAGCAAAAGACAACTATGGTGTGATGACGGAAGACCTCAAACGAACTTTGGTTGGAAATTTTCAGAAAATCAGGCCCCAAATCAATAAAGTTAGGGCTCAATTTTCTCTCTTAAAGGAAAAGTCAAGATATGGGTCTACGATGTTACACTCCATATTTTCGTACGTGAAAGTACGAAAATGAGAGGTTACTTCCTGCATTTTCGTATGTTAAAGTTTTGTCGTAAGATAATCGACGTAAGTTCGGGAATAAGATTATTTTGAGATTATAATCATTATGCAATTTCAAACAAGTGATGAGTAAATTCGTGAAGGTGAGAGGGTAAGCAAATCCAAGAAAATAAATTTTGTCGAAGTTTATCAAGTTAGGATAAAATGCGGCCCGAGCTATAATACTCGATGTTTATGAACTAATGTCATACAAGGTACTACATGACCATGATAGTGAAGTATATGATGTATTTTAAAAGTGAGTGAAATTTTAACTAATTTGAGATCAATCTTAATTATGTGAATATTTGATTAATTATTGATTTGAGTGAGAAGTTAACAAATTAATTAAAAGTTTGAGGATAATTATCTTGGATAAGTGTTAGGGGGAATGTACGTGAGACTATGGAATGTGGCAGCCAAAGAGGTGTCTTATTATGACTCATAAATCCTATAATAAGGTGGCAAAAATTGGAGGATGGTTGGTAGCCAAGTCTTACCGAGTGGGTCCACCCCACCAAAGACGTAAGATCTCTTTAATTTACTAAATAAGTGATGTTTATACCTACTAAGTGCTAACGGATGAAGCTCCTAAAAATCAACAATTTGAGAGATCCCTATTTCATTAGGGCATACATAGGCTTGTTATTTATTAACGGATGGATTCTCAACAATCTCATATGAAGCCTTATAACGCTACGACAACGGGATTTTACAATTCTAAGGGAGTACGGTGCAATCTTTCTCAAAAATATTATACAGATTTTTTCCTATTTCGATCCGTCGTTATGTGTTGTCGCAATCAACATATGGAGGGATTATCAAGAGAATAGGTTCAGGTATGTTAAGTCTATCCCTTCTTCCTTTTGGCATGATCTATACGACACAAACGAAACGAGCAAATGCGCAATTTCCATAAATGACTCTATTCATAGAAATACTAGAGATGCTTATGTTCTTGATTCTCCATGTGTCATATTATTCTATCATCTGTTCATGGGAAAAGGTTACGGCGTTATATACGCACCACCACCTGATAAACTGGTATACATTGATGATTTGGCCACAGTGGCCGAGATGATATGGTAGGATTCCCTTCAAAGGCTTGATGATGTTATGAATGCATATACCCATGCATGGTGTGACATGTATACGCATATGCATGACATTTTAAATATTAAAGGATTCACAGAGCTATTCAGACTTACATGTCGAATCTTTTACTCCATGTTTCTCTCATGTCTATTATTTACTGATTTTCATTCCTTAGATACTCAGTACATTATTTATATTGACGTTATTTTGCCTGGGGACGCTGCGTTTCATGCCCCCAGGTCCCGATAGATAGGTCGAGAGTCCTCCAAGTATGCTATCAGCTCAGCGAAAAATGTTGGTGCGCTCCATTCGCTCCGGAGTTGCTAGTTTGGTCAATATGATTTAGACGCGTATTGTTTGGTATGGCGGGGCTCTGTTCTGAACTTTATGTTAAGTATGTACTCTTAGAGGCTTGTAGACAGATTTCTTGTATACGGATGCTTGTATAGCCTTTCCGGCCTATATTTTGAGTTTATAAATGATCATGTTGGCTTTATAGGCCCGTATGTCACATGTATAAGGTTTTGTATCAGGTTGAGTCGTCCTATATTGAGTATTCCCCTGTATTAATTCTGGTTAGCCAATGACAGCCCGCTTGGCCCATTTGCCAATGAAAGTACGATAAGAAATATATGTTATGTTGGTACTCGGTTGAGTAAGGTACCGGGTGCTCGTTGCGGCTCATAGAATTGGGTCGTGACAAAAGTTGTATCAGAGCAGTTCTGTCCTAGGAAGTCTAAGCCGTGTCTAGTAGAGTCTTGTTTATGGGTGTGCTGTGCACCACATTTATAAGCAGGAGGCTACAGGGCATTTAGGATTTCCACTCTTTCTTCTTACTCTAGATCATGTGGTAGAGCTCACTTGTAAGAATTCAGACTCCTAAATTCTATTTCATTCGTAATAAGACGATACCTACATACGAAACGACAGTTGGTAAGAGATATATCAGTGGAAGAGTTGAGTCAGAGGAACTTGATTTTGCATGATGTTTACGATAAGTAAATGTAAGGCATTCAGTAGAGCATGTGTGTACTAAGACGTGTAAGCCTCTTGATAAGGAGCCTTAAGGCAAGAATATCTATCTACCCATATGGTAAAAAGCAACGAGAGAATCAGAAGGTACATGTTTCAACAAGTAAAAGAAGCAAGGTAAAGAAGGGTACGAGGCGCTCAGTTAATGATGATTATCAGTATTTACAATTCAGGACGAGGAATATAAGCCTTTTGAGTTACCTTCAACAATAACAGGGGTATGTACAATTGGCCACACCAATCTCATTTATATCCTATGGGGGCTAGCAAAAGTAGTATAAGAGAAGGATGGATATCAGGATCCGGTTGGGGTTAGAATGACCCAAAATGATGGATGGATTGTTTGCTCTAGTTGGCATTTCTAAAGGACATTGCAAATGTGCTAGTAGATCTCCTTGTGAGACACCCAGATGGTACACTCTAAAATAGTACAGTTGTATATGAGTACTACAAATATGGGCATTGGAAGCCTGGAGGGGATACATATTATCTTAGTGTGGTTCCCATCCCTAGTAGAGAGAGAATGTTAGGCAACCCAAATAGCCAGTGGATGGAGCAAGGGGAGTTAAAAACAAAAGAATGTCTTGTTAAAGTTTTTATAATAAAGTGATAAACATAAATGTTAGCAGGAAAGTATGAAGAGAGTTAATGAAGCATTATGAGTAAGATGTGATACATGGATGACAACGGTAGATAAAAAAAATGACAGGATTACAGAGTCTATAGAAAAGGGAAGGAAAAAATGAGAGGTGACAGGCCTTGAGGCAACAAAAGAATATAGGTCATAAAGTCATATCCTCATTTTGAGAAATAAGTTCGTGACTCTAACGTGATCACCAGAAGGATAGTTAGACCCAAAATAATACAAATTAGTATGACTGGTGAACAAGATAAACTAAACATGAATTAGGGATTGAGTGATTTGATAATGGTCGACATCATGAGAATTTCAAATTTCGTTGCGGTGATAATATAATAGACAACAGAAAAAGGTTCATGAAAAATTCAGAGAATGGTCATTTAGGAAGACGCTTCCCTAAAGAAAATAATGTTAGCAAAGTTAAACTTAAGGGACTATGTGTTCCAGTTATACTAGGTGTCACCCTCGTGAGTAAGGAATATTGTTATCCTTGGTATATGAGGATTACCGCAAGGCGAGTAAGGGCCATCGATGATGTGAAAAGATGCCAAAAATGAAGAAGTAAAACATCTATAGGTAGATCGTCGCAGCTCCAACTCTTAGTACTCCCCCAAAAGGGGAATATGGAGTGACGTGATATTAAGTCAAAATTAAGTGGTTCTAGTAACTATGGAGTGGTAAAGAAGGAACACGATAAAAATGAGAAAGGGATGAAATTTCACTTATTAAAATCCGACAGATAAGCTACGATTCCAGAATATTATGCAAGCACGCCATCAAGGAAAGGAAGTAAGGGTTCTTGCCCGGAATGTTATTGATAAATAAGGAGCCAGTGCGAGAGGTAAGTTAAGACAAAGGAAATAACCCAAGAAAGATTACGCGAAATATTGATATGAGAATGGGCCAACAAATAGTTAGTAATTGATTCAGGAAGAGCCTAGTTATGGCTGAATAGGAGGTTACAGACGAGTCAGCAGATCGTGCAAGATAAACATAGTAAATCCCAATATAGTGAATTCGGCCTCGTAGTAATATCATTGTAATACTTGAGAAATATTCAGATAGGAGTTGAGGTAGTTAAATGTATTGTATGAGTATTATGGGAATAAAAGAGAGTGCCACTGGGAAGACAATCAAAATATCAGTTCAGAAAAAATCCTACAAGCACAAGGGCGTGAAGTGGGTAACTACGGATAAGTATAGGCAAGGAAGGACATCAAAAGGTCCATCGAATATACAATGTAATAAGCTCACATATTTAAAAGAGTCAGAGGGTCCTCCCTAAGTACTACAATGAATGACTAGCTGAGGAAATAAGGAAGAACGCTTCAACCTAATCACAATGACCTAAAAAGGAAATGGTCTTGTAACAACAGTCTCACAACAACATTATATGCACTCCATAAGAAAGTGGCACCTACCATGGCTAATGAACATGAAGTAAAATCAGAAGTGTTATTCAAGATCATATGAGTTGTATGGAAATCCAATATGCGTGGGCACTAAGATAAGCTAAGTATGCACGCAAAAAAGGGGCAGAAAGACTAGAAAAAGTAATTGCTTACAAGAAAGCTGAGATGGAACGAAAAGAATTATTCAATTAATGATCTAGAGTTAGTTATGTTATGAACGCACTTAAGAGTTCGGAGTATTATCCACGCAATATATATGTTGACAATCATACAGCCGTAGAATATTCCGGTATAAGTTAAAAGAAAGAATTGAGTCCAGAACATAGACAAAGGATTGAATTATTAGAAGATTGTATCCTGGATCTTCCATAGCGTCCATCAAAGGCTAAAGTAATACCATGAGCCGCAGATCGGAAGATAGCTTAAGCCTACATAAAGGCTGATCAGAAGGAAGAGGAAACTAAAGAGTTACATCAACTAAGTAAATTAGGAATCTGATTATTGGACCTAGAAAATTATAGACATCATGATTGAAAACATTGCAGAACCACTCTTAATATCCGAGGTACAAGAGAGATAATACGGTAGCCATATTCTATAACGAATCTACGATAAAGCCAGTTAGAAATGTACCAGCCTCATAAGAAGTCAGTATGAAGCTCCCACCGTAATGTATGTTCACTATAGGTGTAAGTATTATAATAGGGCTTCAAGTTGTGGATATGAATTATACCTATGTGGAAAGGAGGTCATGAAAGAGATAGAAGATGTGATGCAAGATTTTAAGGTAAGTAAGGTAAAGGTGAACAACGTGCGAGATACTCAAATGCAGAAGGTTGTGTATAGTCCATACTTCAGATAGAAGGCCAGAAGCATTGAGACTCAGTATCCAGGAATGATAGCGGCGTCGTCAGTGGCATATCATTCAGTTGATGGTTTCTAGGTATCGAGAGGTCTAGTTAAAGGAGTAAAAGAAGAGTTAGAGACGATATGATGTCTCGCTTGATGTTCCAGAAAAATACAGGGAAATATATGGTGCAAGTAAGGTTGCGAGCAATATAAATGGATATATGTAGGCCACAAGCTAAAGTATGATCGAGCGACAAGGGGGAGTGAGAAGGTAACGAGAAACAGACGAGTCCTCGGGATCATGCCCATGAAAACAAAAGTTGATGGCTTCTCTAAGTTATAAAGAGCTCAGTAGAGCCTGAATGAACTCAAGGAATCTAGGACTAGTAGCATTTAAAAGAGATAAAATGCTGACCTGGTAGTAGAATAAAGGTGTAATTGTGATAGATAAATGATGACGTTTGGGACTTCGACTGAGTAATGATTTGAAGAGGATTTCATGGATTGTACGGAATTAAAATACCCACGTAAGGTGAATCACATTAGGATGCTATAAAATATGATTATTGAAGTACAGTATCGCCCCTAAGTGAATCAGGAAAATCACTTCAAATATTCCTCGATGCAACATAAGCCCTAGTGGCAATGTACCACGTAAGAAGTTTCAAGTTATCAATGGAAGATTGTAGATCAACATTGAGATGGATCGACGATGGATGGATAAAAGATACAAAGTACAAGATGATATTAGGCCATCAGTCTTAAGATGAATAGTAATGAAGAAGCGTTAAAAAACCTAGCTTTATGCATATAGGATAAGAAACGAGAGTAACCTGGAGTTTGTCACATACCTCAGTAAAAATAAATATAAATAAGAGTTATGGTATAGCATGGCCTACCTAGATGTAGTAAAGCTAATGTCGCCCAGAGGGACAGCTTGACATAATTTTGTATATGTTCACAAAGTGAGGCCTAAAGATTGGCTAAAAGTTGCAGGAAAGAGAAGAGAAGCGTAGCATAGGCGCACATACAAAGTTAGAGTCGTACAGGCTGCATGATAGAAGGTAGCAACGGTTACGAGATTAGAAGGATTCCGACTACAAGTCGTGGTGTGGGAAAGAGGCTTAAAGGGGGGAAAGCCTTGGCGTTTGGATTTATTCAAGGAACAATTGCCTAAATGGCAAGAAGAGTATTAAAGTATTCGCAAGAGCTATGGTTATGAGAATGATAAGTGCATAAGTCAACATTCGAGGACGAATGTTCCAAAGGAGGGAATAATGTTACACCCCATATTTTCGTATGTGAAATTACGCCATAAGTAAATTGATGGAAGCTCGAAAATGAGAGGTTACTTTCTGCATTTTCGTATGTTAAAGTTTTGTCGTAAGTTAATCGACGTAAGTTCGGGAAAAAGATTATTTTGAGATTATAAGCATTGTGCTATTTCAAACAAGTGATGAGTAAATTCGTGAAGGTGCGAGGGTAAGAAAATGAGTTTCGTCGTAGTTTGTCAATTTAGGATAAAATACGGCCCGAGCTATAATACCCGGTATTTATGGACTAGTTCCATACAAGGTACCACATGACCATGATAGTAAAGTATATGGGGTATATTAAAAGTGAGTGAAATTTTAAATAATTTAAGATAATTCTTAATTATGTAGATATTTGGTTCATTATTGATTTTGAGTGGAAAGTTAAAAAATTAATTAAAGTTTGAAGATAATTATCTTGGATAAGTGTTAGGGGAATGTCACGTGAGCCTATGGAATGTGGAAGCCAAGGAGGTGTTTTATTATGACTCATAAATCCTATAATAAGGTGGCAAAAAATGGAGGATGGTTGGCGGACAAGTCTTACCAAGTGGGTCCACCCACCAAAGACTTAAGATCTCTTTAATTTACTAAAATAAGTGATGTTTACACCTACCAAGTGCTAACGGATGAAGCTCCTAAAAATCAACAATTTAAGAGATCCCTATTTTATTAAGGAATACATAGGCTTGCTATTTACTAACGAATGGATTCTCAACAATCTCATATGAATCCTTATAACACTACGACAACGGTATTTTGCAATTCTAAGGGTGTACGATGAAATCTTTCTCAAAACTATCATACTAATTTTTTCTATTTCGATCCGCCGTCACGTGTTGTCGTAATCAACGTATGTTGGAGGGATTGTCAAGAGAATCAGTTCAGGTATGTCAAGGCTATCCCTTCTTCCTTTTGGCATGATCTATACGACATAAACGAAACGAGCAAATGCGCAATTTCCATAAATGACTCTATTCATAGAAATACTAGAGATGCTTATGTTCTTGATTTCCCATGTGTAATATTGTTATATCATCTGTTCATGGGTCTCAGAAAAATACGTAAGTTGAAAAAAGTTTACTTTATGATATTACTCAAAGGCATAATGGTCTTATGACATTCCAAGTAATTTTATTGACGTACTTTTCATGCATTGCATTCATGTACATTGACCTATGACCAGATGACGTTATATATATATATATATATATATATATATATATATATATATATATATATATATATATATATATATATATATATATATATATATATATATATATATATATATATATATGTATATGTATATGTATATATATATATATATATATAAGTATATGATATATGAGAAAAGGTTACGACGTTACATACGCACCGCCACCTAATCAACTGGTATACGTTGATGATTTGGCCACAATGGCCGAGATAATATGATGGGATGTCCTCGGAGGCTTGATGATGTTATGAGTGCATATACTCATGCATGGTATGACATTTATACACATATGCATGACACTTTAAATATTAAAGGATTCACAGATCTATTCAGACTTACATGTCGAGTCTTTTATTCCATGTTTCTCTCATGTCTATTATTTAGTGATTTTCATTCCTTACATACTCGGTACATTATTTGTAATGACGTACCTTTTTCCTGGGGACGCTGCATTTCATGCCCGCAGGTCCCGATAGATAGGTCGAGAGTCCTCCAAGTACGCTATCAGCTCAACGGAAAATGTTGGTGCGCTCCATTTACTCTGGAGGTGCTTGTTTGGTCAATATGATTAGGCGCGTATTGTTTGGTATGGCGGGGCCCTGTCCCAACCTTTATGTTAAGTATGTACTCTTTGAGGCTTATAGACAGATGTCTTGTATACGGATGCTTGTATAGCCTTGCCGGCCTATGTTTTGAGTTTACAGATGATCATGTTGGCCTTATAGGCCCGTATGTCACATGTATAAGTTCTTATATCAGGTTGAGTCATCATATATTGAGTATTTCCCTGTATTTATTCTGGTTAGCCCATGACAAACCATTTGGCCCATTTGCCAATGAAAGTACGATAAGAAATATATGTTATGTTGGTACTTGGTTGAGTAAGGTACCGGGTGCCCATTGCGGCCCATAAATTTGGGTCGTGACATATGTTAACTACAATGTATTCTTAGATTTTACAAATAATGAAGATTTCTCTTTGATAAGGTTCAAGAGAGTGGTGGAAATCGGAGCCTCTCAAATGTTGATACAAAAAAAGAATCCAGATTTTAAACTAGACGAAGATTTGCCGATTGCTATAGGTTTCGGCATTGTTGCCTGAACTTCCATTCCACATGCACACTTAGCATTATGCCAAACAAGTCATTAGACTAGCAAGATCACATTTGGAATTGGATATTCCTACATGTATGGCCAAGGTTCGAGTAGAAGTTGATCTACTTAAACCACTACATACTTCCGTCTATGTGGGAGATGAAGATGAGAGCATACCACTAAATGGATATGTTTTAAAGATTGAGTGAAAAAATGTCCCTAAATACTGTAAACACTGCAGAAAATTAGGACATTCTAATATTAATTGCTGGGTAGTTGAAAAATAAAACAAGAGGAGAGCAAGGGGAAAAAGAATGAAACAGGGGAATCAAGCCGAGGGAAACAAACTGAGGAGATCAACAACGAGGTGGAAACAAAAAAAGATGAAGTCAATGAAAAGAAGAATTGGCAAGCCCAAACATGAAAATAAACACGAAAAAGAAACAGGACAAAATTACGGAAGGAAAGCAAACAGTGAACAGAGAAGATAATGAACAGAAAGATGAGGTGATGAAGGATGGTGCACATGAAAACAGGAAGACACAAGCTCCAAAAAATGTTGACGATCAGGAGTAAAAAGAGGACCTTGTCCTTGCCAATACCAAGAAAGAAGTCGAAAAGAAAAAGACGAAAATAATGCCAAAAAAGAAGAACCCGGTGATGCTCAAGCCCTCATTGAAAAAGAACAAAAAGAACATGCCCAAGGGATTTACAAGAAATAAACCAAAAGGTCTATAGACTGTAATTGAAGATAGTCTTAAGGAATTAGGGGCTATTGAAAAAAACAAGAAAGGGGATATTGAGAAAAATCAGAAGTCGACCTCTAAGGTTAGTTCTGATACCATAAAGAAGGTTGATGAAAACAATCCTAAAGAAGCAGGGGATAGCAACTACAACAAAAAAGAGGGAAGCAAACAACTTGAAGAAGAAAAGGTGGGAACCAACACTATGGTTTCTAGTCAAGACTCAGGGAGTGTTAACATGAGAGATCAATAGAAGAACAACAATCAAGAGATCTCTAACACACGATCAAAGTCCTTACCATCAGAAGTTAAAAATCATCCTGGAATTCATGTAGTTGTGGATCTTGGCGGCTACAACCTTGATGATAAGAAAATACAAGGTAATAGCAGGATTGTCGAGGAAGGGACTGAGAATGTTAGTGATTCTCTTTCACTAAAAAGTCATAACCTTTCAACAAACAACCTGATGACCTCTCACTTAAAGGAGATATCCAACAAACATGGAATCTCTCAGAAACAGAAAAATTGGAGAAAACAAAGGAAAAAAAGCTTCCTTCCTTGAGGGGAAGGAGTCAAAGTTGATTTACTCCCATACATATTCCATGATTAGTACAATCATATGGAATATAAAGGGAGTGAGGTTTAAGAAGGCCTTACCTAGGTTGAAAAATCTTTGTCATATCAATAACACAGACTTTGTAACCATCATGGAGCTATTTATCAACAAAAGTAAGATTGAAGGATACAATAGGTACCTGGGGTTTCAACACTGTCAGGCTAACACCTGGGAAAATTTGGTGTTTCTAAAAGCAGAATCGTAAAGTTGTTATCCTTGCCAAATAGGAGCAACAAATTATGATTAAACTCAATCATGGTTTGCTAGATATGGAGCTCAACATAACTATTGTATATGCTAAATGTACAGCAGGTGAGAGGAAAGAGTTAAGGAGAATTCTTGAATATATGCATTCAATCATCAATGGCCCTTAGTGTATTGGTGGTGACTTCAACATTACCATGGATCCATATTGATGAAAAGTTGGGAGGCAATCCTCAAAGAATGTCCAGGAGTTTTGACTTCTCCAGTCAGATGGACAGTTGTCAGGTGTCATACCTTGGATTTATCGGCCCTAAATATACATGGTGAAATAATTTGAGGCCAGGGAAAAGAACCTGGAAGAGACATAATAGAATTATCATTAACGACCCTTGGGCTCAACTTTTTCAAAATTGCATTGTCAAACATCTTAGCAAGATTGGTTCTAACCATAGACCTCTATCGAAGAAGGAGATTGTAACACAAAGTACTTTCATAGTGTTATAAGGGAAACGATAAGGAAGATTCAAATTCATAGAATCAAAAATCAAAATAAAAATTGGGTCATAAGTGAGTAGAAGATTACAAAAGCTACAATCAAGTATTATGAGAAACTATTTAATCTCCCTAAAAAAGAGTTCAAGATGGATATCATTGACTGCATACAAAACTGTATAACTGAAGAGGAGAATGATATTTTGACCTCAATTCCTATGGAGGATGAAATAAGAGAAGGAATCTTCAATTTGTGGTAATAGTGTTGCTGGTCCGGATGGTTACAATGAGGCGTTCTATCATAGCTGCTAGGATATTCTTAAATACTATATCACTTAATTTGTTCAGTTCTTCTTCAATGGAAATCATCTCACTAAGTATTATTCTCATACATATCTTGTGTTGATCCCAAAAGTGGAATCTCCTGAGACATTCTCTGATCTAATACCAATTAGTCTTAGAAATATCTCTAATAAAATTATCTCCAAAATCATGTCCAGAAGATTTAACCTACTTCTTCAAAAACTAATATCCAATAAGCAAAGTGGATTTATCTAAGATAGGTTGATCAATGAAAATGTCCTCCTTGTTTAGGAGATTGTTTAGGGAATCAACGGCTACAACAAAGGTAGAAATATTGTTATTAAACTGGATATGGAAAAAGCTGAATAGGATGTCATGGGATTTCATTATTGCTATGATGAGGAAATTTTGATTCCCCGAGAAATGGATCCACATGTGTAACAACCCGGCCGGTCGTTTCGAGAGTTGTAGCCTTGTTCATCTATTTTCTACTTATTGTTTGTTCTATTGTTATTCTATGACTTACCAGGGTAGTTGCTTCGGGTCCGGAAGAATTTCAAAATGAATTGAGACACTTAGTGTCATAATGGGAAGCTTAAGTTGGAAAAGTTGATCGAATATTGACTTATGAGTAAACGACTCCGAATTTGAATTTTGATAGTTATGTTAGCTCCATTGAGTGATTTTTGGAATTAAGAGTGTGTCCGGATTGTGAGTTGGAGGTCTGTAGTGAAATTAGGCTTGAAATGACGAAAGTTTTATTTTTGGGAAATTTGACCAGGAGTGGACTCTTTGATATCGGGTCAGATTGGGACTCTGGAAGTTAGAGTAGACCGTAGTGTCATTTTTGACTTGTGTGCAAAATTTGGGATCAATCGAACGTGTTTTGGTAGGTTTCGGCATCATTTGTAGGAATTGGAAGTTCTAAAGTTCATTAGGCTTGAATCTATGTGCGATTTGTGTTTTTGATGTTGTTTGAGGTGATTTAAGGGTTCGACTAAGTTTGTATGTTGTTATGGGACTTGATGGTATGTTTGGTTGAGGTCCTGAGGGCCTCAGGTGAGTATCGAGTGGTTAACGGACCAAGAATTGTAGTTGGGAGACTGCTGAAGTTGAGTTTGATGGTTTTTGGCTGGATCTGTTTTTCTCTTACACGTTTGCAAAGTGTAATTTGAGAATGAGGAAGGTTTGTTCTTCGTGTTCCCGAAGGAGAGGACGCGTTCGCAAAGGTCTGCGAGGTGAGTGCATCGCGAACGCGAGATGGTGAGCGCGTTCGCGAAGAAGAGAAGAGGCAACTGGGGACCCATGCATTTGTTCTACGCGTTCGCGGAGGTGAGGTCGCGTTCGCGATGAGAGGAGTCAGTAAAGGTTCGCGTTCGTGAGAGGTCTATCGCGTTCAGGAAGAAGGGATTTTTGGACAGAGGAAATGGTGCTTCGCGAACGCGAGGGTGCTTCCGCGTTCGCGAAGTAAACGCACCTGGGCAGAATTAAAAGATTCAAAACGAGGGTTTTGAGCTCAAAACACAAAATTGAATTGGGAGCTCGGTAGAAGGCGATTTTTGGAGAGATTCTTGTGTGGGTGTTTGGGGTAAGTGATTCCTATCTAATTTTGTCAATTTCCATGATTATGCCTTTGATTCCATTATTTAATTTGTGATTTGGGGTAAAAATTGGGGAAAATGAAGAAACGTTCTTAGGCTAGATTTTTGAGGTTTTGAATAGGATTTTGATATCGTATTTGAGTAAATTGGGTATGGTTAGACTCGTGGTTGAATGGGCTTTCGGGTTTTGTGATTTTGGTTGGATTCCGAGACGTGGGACCGGGGTCGGTTTTGAGCCGATTTTGGATTTTTGAGTAAAGCTTCATATTTTTTTATGGAATTGATTCCTTAGCCCGTGTTGATTGTATTCTATTGTTTGTGGCTAGATTCGATACGTTCGGAGGCCGATTTGTGAGGCAAAGGCGTATTGGAGTAGGGATTTTGCTCGGACTGGGGTAAGTAACAGTTCTAAATCTGGTTCTGAGGGTATGAAAACCTAGATTTTACGTTATGTGATTGGTTTGGAGGTGACGCACATTCTAGGTGACGGGTGTGTGGGCGTGCACCGTAGGAATTGGGACTTGGTCCATTCCATAGAAATTGTGAAGTTGAATAACTTGTTGCTAACTATATATTCTGCATGTGTTATAGAAATTTAACTGCAATTCATGTTAGAAATCATGTTTAGGCTTTGTGTTGATACTATTGGAGCCCACAGAGGCCGTGTACATGTTGAATTACATGTTATTTGTTGTTTGCACTCAGTCTCAGATTCTTCTTGTATATCATATCTCATCTCTATTATTCTTTGTTGACAAATCATGTTATTGGTGTTTCGGCTGATTTTCATGACTTTTGAGAGCCCGAGAGACTAGAGAGGTTGGTGACAGAGTTAGGGCCTGAGTGCCGAGTTGTGAGCGATATGTGTCACACCTCCTTTTTCACCGGTAAGGGTATTAAGGGAGTTTTTCCAATTTAAGTGACATTATTCGATTTTTGGGATTTATTTTATTCAGAGTCGCCACCCGGATTTTTTACGGTGTTCCGGGACACCATTTATTTATTAAAAATCCCAAAAACCGAGGAATTTTGACTCTGTTAAATTGTCTGCGAACCAGAAATTCGGGTAAGGAATTTTGTTAACCCGGGAGAAGGTGTTAGGCACTCCCGAGTTTCGTGGTTCTAGCATGGTCGCTTAATGATTAAACTTGGCTTAAATTGTTTAATTACTGCTTTTATATCTATGCATATTTTTAAACCTTTTACCGTTTTTTATTATTCTTTTGTTATTCAAGAAGTTCTTTTTGAGACGGGTCACGTGTGGGTGAACCCGTAGAGTTTAAGGTGCGTCTAAAATCATGTCACGCGGACATGTACACAATTCTCGACACTGAAACTCGTCAAATAATACGAAAAAAGTGCAAGCGCGTATTTTGTTTTGTTACCAAAGAAACCGAAATCACGTCACGCGGGCGTGTACGCAATACCGATAACTTTAAGGAAATTCGTTCCTAAAAAAGTGTCTCTACGAATGTTCCTTTTAATATTGATTTGTGTTACGTAAACGTATACACAATTTGAGAAAAGGTATATTTTTAGTTATTTTATCAAAGTTACGTAAAACGTATACTGCGATGATTCATTATCTAAGTTTGAAAGTTCAAGGTAGTCTCTATCCAAGAAGGCTTGCGGGATTTGTTACATATAAAGTCTAATCCTAAATCGTGTCATGAGATATGGGCTATGGCCTAGTCTAGCCTGAATTTTTATCACTTTAGGCCATCCTAATTTGGCTATTTTTGTACATAAGAAACGAAGCTAGTACGGCGATTTAAGGCATGCATCGATGAAGAGGGATCTAAGATTCACTAAATCGTAAGGAACATGTTACAAAAAAGCCAAATACGTACAGTTAATTGCAACAGAATAGTTGATTTAACAGTTCTATTGATTTCAGAATAGCTTAAATTCGTGCACATTGATTTCTATATGCTATACTGATTCTGGAAATTTTAAAGGGGGCACTTTTGAATAGCAGACTTGCATTTTTGTGTAAAAAACTTTTGAAGTTGAGCTAAGATAGTCATTTTTATAAGATAACAGGTTTTTAAACCAGCAGTTCGTAATACAAATCTATTTTTAGTATGTATACATATTGAGATCGTATAATAGAGGTTTTGGGATTATGACCCAATAATTACAATAATCGCCAAACTGAAAAGCTACCTGGCTTTACGAAATTAATCAATATACAAAATCGAATACAAGTTTAGTTCAGTCCCATATTTACAAATAATTCAAAACTAATCTGTTACATCTTTACCTTTTACTATACACTTGTAAGAGATGGATAAGAAAAGAAAAAGGAACAAAAGATAACGATGGTCTACTGCTGCTCCTGTGCGAGCTAACAGCTTTCAAGAGCTTCGAAACTTGTACTTCCCCAATTATTTTCATAAGGAAAAGGCTGTAACTTGAACAAATACATATGCTAAGTATTTTTGGGACAAATCTGGCCATTATAGGGCCAGACTTAATCCTAAACGTATTATACCATCAGCACTGAAAACAGAAACTATTTCATACACCTCTTCTTAGAATGAATCTGACCATAAAAGAGGTCAGATTCAACTCCAAAGATGCAACTCTATCTGGTCTTTTACATTTAGCCAGTATTTACACCAAGGCTTTGACACTCTTAGGTATTTCTTTAAGGAATAAATCTGACCATCTATGGGTTCAGATTCCTACCTTGATGCCTTCCTTAACTACATGTTTTATACCCTTTAAAGGGTGATTTTCAGCCAGCTATACTACTGTTTGTGCACTATTATGGGGTGAATTTGACCATTGTAAGGTCGAATTCATCTACCCTAGTGCAATTCATCTTACTAATGCACTAAGAGACTAATACAAACATGAAATCTAACTATCAAACCCATTCTTGCATTTTTCAAATCAACACACTAAAAAGTCATACTGATTTCAAGAACTTCAGATTTTTAGCATATTATATATATAAACCAAAGGGAAAACTCAGCTAAATCAGAAAAGATTCAGGCAAAGAGAAGAATAAAGTTCACATTTTTTAGTCTTTTAATAACATTAAACAGTTACATACCGTTTAAAGAGAAAAATCAACCCCAAATCCTGACCAAATAAAGGCCAGGTAACAGCGACACAACAAAGAAAGAGGAGAGATCATCAACAACCAAAGATTAACCAGAGAACCAGTAGCAGCAGTAGAAAACCAGCCCAGAGTTTTTTGAGAATATATGCAGGAGATCTTTGCGAATCAAAACACCAAACAAGCAAGAGCCATTTTCATATATTTGGAAATGATTTTTAGTGAGCAAGGATAGTAGATTCAATCTTCAGAAAATAGTTTGTAGAATATGGGATAATGCTTCTTCAGTAAAAATTTCAGTCTCTAAAAAGAAATATTTCAGTGTCAAAAGAAGGTCCAGAATATGTAAAAAGAGGGTCTACTTATCGGGAGCTCAAGGATGGGATATGCTTTGGCATATTCCTTATCCAAGAGCTAAAAATAGTACTAGGGCAGTTGTTACCCTTATCCTTTGGGACAGCTGCCCCTTATTCTAGAAACTTCAGCCTATAAAGAATGACCCATTTACCCCTAGAACATCTGATTTTACCAACCTAGAATGCTCTTTGGGTTATTATTAAATTTTGGTTAACTAACCCTAGTTAGGTTCCTTAGTTAACTACCAGTCATTCTTAACTAAGGTTAGGTTAATATAGTTAAAGGTTAATTGATTAGGTTCCTAGGGTTAGATTAATTTCACTATTAGGTACTAATTCTTGTTAATTAGTTTAAGTCAAGTAGTTTAGTTCCTTAGACCTAGGTTAACTGATTTACCTTAGTTAATTAAACCTAATTATTTTTTACTAACATCAGAGACTAATTAATTGCTAAGCCTAGGTATTTTTTAGAAATTCGTCACGTTGACTGATTCATGACCATTCATTGGTTCAGAATCAAGTGTTATCCTAAATGATCGATTAACCTATTTAATTTAGTAATTAGCTGCCTGGTAAAGGAATTAACAGTGTTTTAACATAAAATTTATGGATCAAACAACTAATCATTCATGCAAATTATAAAACTTAAACGATTGAATCATAAACATAACAATGATTGACAGGGGCAGAGTAAATAAGAAAGAAACAAAGACTAATCCTAAACAAAACGGAAAAATCAGTGACTAAGACAAAAGCATATTTTCATAATAATATATACATAAACAAATAGAAAATCAAAGAGAGTACCCGTTTGAGGGATTTTTGGTCGGAAAAATGAGGCTGTTGAACCTTGGCTGGACTCCGGCGGGTTTGAAAATAACTTCAACCCACATGAATCAATAGCCCTCAACGATAGCTATCGATCCATGTAGGTAGAAGCCATCGAAGGTCTTCAAGTCGTCCGGACATGGATATCTAAGTTTTCAAATTCTTATATCTAAAAATACTCGAGATTGGGTGTTTATTTGGGGAAACCAATGGTGGGATGGGGTTGAGGGTAAAGAAAGGGTTATTTGGTATAAATTTGGGGCGGATTGGTGGTGCTCTGCCGCCGGTGGCGATTTCCGGTCGGCGGAGGGTGGTGGAGTGATGGTGGGGGATGGCGGAGGCCGGCAGCCATTAGAGAGGAGAAAAAAGACGGAGGGGAAGGGGTGGGGGTGTTAGACTTTGCAAATGAGGGGGGTGGGGGTAATTTAGGACAATTATATACTTCTTAATTATTAGTTCCCAACCGTTGGATCTGGGGAGATCAACGACTGGGATTCATTTGGCTCAAAACGACGTAGTTTTATTAAGTGGGTAGATGGGGCTGGACCGGGTGGATTTGATTTGGGCTGGATCGCTGGGTAAATGATCTTGGGCCTGAGCAATTCCAACCCAGGTCTGTTTTTTGCTCCATTTGTGGCTAATCTAAGCTTATTTAATTAATTTAAATTAGATTCAAGCTAAAATAAATGTAGTAATTAGTTTTAACCTAGTCTTTGTCTAATTAATAAGAGTCATATAACTTAATTTACTCCTAATCAATTAAAGGACAAGTTTTTTCACATTTTTTGTTAAAAAATAGATAATTAAGTTAATAAATTAACATTAATCTACTTTACATCAAACAATTAAATTTATTTCAATAATAATTAAGCTTATGTGCTTAATCATGCCATTTTAAATTATTTATGGATTCAAATGACGGATTATGGCTATATAACGTAAAATAAATTCACAAATAGCACTAAAATTCAACTAAATTCATGAAATCAATTAATTAATTGAGATTTTTGTAGGATTATACGATAGGTAAAAATCACGTGCTCACAATATGTATTTATGTGGATCGGGTTGCACGCCACAACGAGCCTCAGGGTTGTATACATATGGATCGGGCTGCACACTGCAATGAGCCTCAAGGCTTTATATATGTGGATCGAGTTGCACGCCCCAATGAGCCTCACGACTGTATTTTTGGGGATCGGGTTGCACGCCGCAATGAACCTTAGAGGTGCATATGTCTGGATTGGGTTACGCGTCGCAACGAGCCTTATGGATGTTTATATATTGATGGGATTGGGTTGCACACTGCAACGATATAGCGCTTGGGTTGAAGGAGCCCTTCCGGAGTATGTACACCCCCAGTGAGCGCAGGTACTTATTGAGTACAAATGTTGAGTGCCAAGTGTTGAGTGTCGAGTGCTGAGTTATTGAGAAAGATTTAGTGATTGTTGCTATGAGAGGATGCTCTTGATGAAATTATTGTTGCATTTAGCCGCCATATATGATTGTTTGGAAGTTTTTGAAAGATGTTATATTTTGTTTTATTCGAATTTGATACGAGATAGCTGATTTGGCCAAAATTGTCGAAATTGGAAGCATGCCTATTTTTGTTATGTTGAAAATTTCTGAAATTTTATCTATAACTGTGTAGCTCGTTACTATCTTTCAGTTCTTTATTTGGTATTGTTACTTATTGAGTTGGTTGTACTCACGCTACACCCTACACTTCATGTGTAGATCCGAGTGTTTCCAGACACAGTGGGTGTTGATACCTTGTGCAGCAGATCTTTGGAGACTTCGAGGTAGCTATCCGGCGTTCGCAACCCCTGTTTTCTCCTTCTCTATCTTTTTTTTTCACTGTTTCTAGTTTCAGACTACGTTGGACAGTGTATTGCAGACTTGTGACACTTAGATACTCATGTACTCTATGAAACCCCAATTTGGGAGTTTTCCGCGCTGTGTTCGGATCTTTTATCCTGTTTATGAGAAATTGATATTTAAACTGCATTAAGAATTTTTTTTTAAAGTGTTGGAGTTATTCATAAATGTCGGCTTACTTAGTCCCACGATAGGCGCCATCACAACAGGTTAGTGACAACATGACGGGAAACGTATTATCCAATGTTTGGTATTCCATTAATATCAATTGCACAAGAAAAGGATTTTTTACTTCAACCCAAGGGTTGAAGCAGGGTGGTCCTTTATCTCCAGCATTGTTCATTCTGGGCTCTAAAGTTCTCACAAGACTTCCCAACAAGCTTCACGAGGACGAAAATTTTACACCATTCAATGTGCCAGCTAGAGGATCTCAAATTAATCACCTTGCTTATGCAGATAATATGATTACTTTTTCATCAGGAAACAATAAGTCAATATCATGAATCAGATTCAAAAGTACGAAAAGGCATCGGGCCAGAAGCTCCGTGCTAACAAGAGCTTCTTCATCACTACTCCAAATACCAAAGATGGTAGAATCAATAGAATCATAATGCCACCAATTTCATGGACAAGCAATTTCCTTTTAAGTATTTGGGGTGTCCCTACGTGGGAAGGTATAAAATTTGCTACTTTGAGGAGTATGGTTGCAAAGATAATAAAGAGGATCAGTGGTTGGCAAAGAAGATTGTTATCCAACGGAGGTAAAATGGCCATTATTAAAAATGTATTCCAATATCTCCTTTTGTACATCCTCTCTACCATGGGTCCTCCAGAATCTACTCTTAGACTCATTGAAAAGCACTTTGCTAGATTCATTTGGGGCTCACTTGGTGAAAAAAATAAATTTCATAGGAGTTCATTGAAAGATCTGTGTTTTTCAAAAGAAGAAGGTGGAATTGGAATTAGGAGAATGGATGACATAAACGAGATATGTACCATTAGAAGGTGACGGAGGTTCAGAACATGTCCATCCTTACGGGTTGAGTTTCTTAGAGCTAAATATTGTATTAGAGCACACCAATCACTAAAGCTATAGCATATGACAATTCTCATTCCTGGAAAGCTTTTCTTCATGTGAGAGACAAAATCGAAAAAAATATTCTTTGGAATATTAACACAGGGAACTACAACTTTTGATGGGATAGGACAGGTAAAGGACCACTAGCTAAAATGGTTAATCATACTAACACCTCTGGTAAAGTGTAAGTCTCGCATTTTTACAGAAACAAGGGGTGGAATAAAGACAAATTTGGCTACCCAATCATATTGGTCAACATGTCATGAACATTACAAGAGGAAGACATAATCAAAATGACCTTGCAATTTGGAGACTAATATCGAATGGGCATTACTCTAACTCATTTGCTTGGCAGATGATTAGAGCTACTAAACAAAAAAAACCATATTTGGAAAGATTTGGCATGATTGTATCCCTTTCAAAATGTCCTTTCTTGTTTGGAGAATGACTCAGAAGAAACTCCCTTTTGATGACATCATTAGGAAGTTTGTTAATCAATAAGTTTCAAAGTGCAATTGCTGCAATACGCCGCAATTTAAGAGCATGCATCATGTTTTCATTCATAGTGAGGCTGCTAGTAACTTATGGAGATTCTTTGGAAATTTTCTGGGAATCCATCATAATACTGGTTCCATTAGTAGTGTTCTTTCTCAATGGTGGCAGAGGAAATCAAAGAATGTGGTCCATAAGATGACATTGCACTTCATTCCGATTCTGCTGGAAATTGTGGAGAAGTTATACTTCTTGCAAATTTGGGCAATACAAGATGAAGTGCAAATTATCTAGAACATTAACAATGTGATTAACAGGAAATATCTCACTTACGACCCTAAATATAAAAACTGTGATATGATTGAGCCACTAAAACTTATACCAATATGGATAAGAGTGCTATGGGAGATGCCTTGTCAAGAAAAATTGAAATTGAACACTGACGGGAGCTTGAACAGGAAGCATGGGAAAGCAGGGATTGGAGGAATTATGAGAAATGCGGAAGGATGTTTTGTCATGGCCTTATCTATACCCATTAACGGCAGTAGCAACAATAAGGCATAACTAAAGGTCATTAAATTTGGATGTGAATGGTGTATAAACAAAGGAATCACCAACTTCATGGTCGAAATTGACTCTATGGTGATTCATGACATGCTCCGAAACAAAAATCTGGACAACAACATTCTAAGAATGAAAATTGAACACCTCATTGATATGCTAGAAAAGGCTAATGCACCTGTCAACCATTGCTTCGTGAAGCAAATTAGGTGGCAGATTGGTTTGCCAAAGAGGTATACTACATCCACTCAAGGCACCATTTACACTGATTTCCAGCAAGTTCCAAGAGCTACCAAGGGTCCTTTCGTAATAGATATGTGGTAAGTTTAATTATTTAGAATTAGATATGAAAAATCAATTTTTTTTTGTAATTTAGCTTTGTGTATATTGAGAGGAAAAGGTCTAACAACTGTATTTTTTCCCACAGACTCTTCCTCTTTTACAGTAGAAAAGGCATCCAAGAGGTAAGGTTTACAACCATTCATTATAAAAGTCAAATTTTCCTTATAACAGATTTCTTAGTTATATTTTACCTCTATATAACAGCTTTTTACGAATAACGTCAACAACCATATTTATAGTAGAACACTCTTTGTAAAATGACCCCTTTATAACAACCATGTAGAATCTTTAAGATTACTCATAGTAATTCTAAAACTATGCACACAATATTTTACACAATTTTTATCTTGCATAAGATATAAGATTTGAAGATTTGCACCTGATATCTTCTTCATTGGACTAATTCCAAAAAAAAATTAGATAGAAGATTTAATTATTAAGCTCTTAGATTGTCTTCAAAGCAAAACTATCGGATGCCTTTATTTTTGCTGAAAATTTGGACACGCGCCAATTCAAGTGTTATATCGCTAGTAAGAGAATGAAATATTCGAAACAAGCTATATATAATTACAAAAAAATTCATCAATCTTGAAAAAAATTAGTTTTTCTAAGTAGCTTTAAAACGTGTGCGTTAGAGTTCGAGTCTTTATATTTTTAGTTATGAATGTATTGATAATGTTTTAGTTTTATTTAATATTTAACTAGTGAAACATGCATATCTTTTGAGATTTTAAATTTGAATAATTTTCTTATCTTTTATATGTAATATTAAAAAATAAATAATTGACTTTTGGATAATTTTCATCTATAATAGCCAAAAAAATATTTAAACGCCAAATGTTGTTATATGTGTATATAACAATCATTCACTATAAAACCAAAAAATATCAGAACAGACGAGGTTGTTACAGAGAGGATTGACCGTATAACATTTCTACCATTGACTTGTCTCTCCCTACCATTGACTTGTCTCTTCCCCTTCTAAAAAAGTTAGATTTAAGTGAAAAAGAAAGAGAAAGGACAAGCAACAAATGCTAATATTTCACATATAATTTATAATTGGTATTATGGATGACGAGAATATTACATAGTGGGAAATAAGTTGATCAAGAAAGATTAGTGGATTGTAAAATTGCACAAACAAAATGTAACACGCATTCCGTTGCATAAGTCAACTATCATATGAATACATGCAGCTTATAATTATCACATACAAACACATATTTAGTAACATGTATACACACAGAGAGAAATTGAGAATCGCGTATAATTATCATAAGCATAATATTGTCATTTACAACACAAATGGACTAGTCTTTGGCCAGAAACAAAAATTTCAGCAAGGTGTGGTTCAACTCTATATCATATATACGGTGAAAAAAATTCGGATGAACCTCTTCTGCCCTTCTAGCTCAGCTTGCCATCAATCACATATAGTAAGTAGTTTTGGAGGTATTAGTGGTAAAATGGTTTTAAAAAAAATAGTTATCCACCTATATTATCCATTAAAAATAGATCAGATAATGAACTTTTTAAAACGGGTGAATATGGGCAATAACCATATTATCCACTTAAAAAATGATTAACCAAATGGATAACTAGTGTATTTAACTTTTGCATTTGTAAAGCCTCAAATTAGGTGTTCCTCAAGTTTTGGGAGACTAAGGAGTCGTTTGGCCATAGATTTTACCAAAATAAACTTGGGTTTTATTTGGCAAACACATGTTTGGCCATAGATTTTGCCTATATGGTAGAATCCCAAATCCCAAATCTCTAATAATACACATGTTTTTCCAAAATAAATTTGGGAAAATATTTTGAAAACGCATGTCCAAACATATTTTCATCTTCAAGCCAAACTTTACCTAAAGCAGATTTTTCAAGACAAATTTAGAAATCTATGGCCAAACGCTAGCTAATTCTCCCTTAAATAATCATATCCAAGAAGTCATGGTAATATAGATATTCATATTATCTGCCGGATAACCCGTTCTTTATCCGTCTCAAATACGAGTCGGGTTGGATAATTTATCAGTTTTTTGAATTACCCGTTTCGACCAGCTCATATCCGACCGACCTGCCCTTTTGCCGCCCCTATTTGGAGGTAAGGTTTGTCCTTTTTGGGTCAAGGCTAAATTGCCCTAAATAAATGTGCAATTTCTAACTAGATTATACTGTTGGAATGACCTTTAAATGGTGAATGTACCTCTCTAATTTAATGCTCTATCCACTTTAGGTAACATCTAAGACTGAGATGACACAATGGAGTAATGGGAGATTGATTTGGTTTAATAAAAGATGTCATAGGATCTTCCTAAGGAACACCCTGAACACAATCCCATACACAGAATTCAGAAAGAAATAAGGAAAAAAGGTACAAAAGAATCTGAGAAGTATTCAGAATAGGATTTGAAGTTATATACATTGACAATGTCTATAACATTTGTCTTGGCTAAGCTTTGAGTTTTTAAAGTTTATTGGTGATTAATGAAATCATTTAGTTACCAAATTTAAAAAAAATGTCTATTAACTTTTTATACCATCAATAAAAGGCCTATTAACCGGATGAGTTTAAATATTATGCACTAATGATAAAACATAATTTATACTGATATATCAGGTAAAATTGACCTACAATAACATTAACTCTTTATATCACGCCTGACATAGGATAATCTAGAAAATAGTGTAATAACCTGTTATAATATTAAACTGCTAATACAAAAATTCTTTATACTATCGGCATAAAAACTAAAATTCAAATAGAATTACGCGCAATTAGCTTGTGACTTAATATAGTGTCAATATTTTTTACATCTTCCTAACAACACTAACTTAAACTTTTCAGAATACAGATTACTTCCAATAGATTCCATTAATAAAATGAACCAAAATATCAACATGTTCTAATATTAGCAGTAAAATTTACAACTTTTCAAATATAAGAAAGTATATATTTTTCCTTGTTGGTCAGATGACTAAAGTTGACCGGCAAAAAACTAATTCTTATACTGGCCGGAGAGGAAAAAATATACTATACACTAATTCAAATTACAAGTATATATATACCAAAAAAGAACATATAGATGCAAGCCATTTATGTACAAAAATACTAGCCAAGAAAGAAAAATGATTGATGACGAAACTTTTCTATTTTTTGATAGATTGGTGATGAAACTCGGTCTATATTTGCAGTGTGAATGACAGACCAGTCCTAGACAAAGCTGACATATGATCTAGCCAAAGTCACTAACACTTTCCTTACTGTATATATTCATTAAAATATTTGCAAAATATGAGCAAAAAGACATGAAACATGATATAGCAAATCTATGATACAACAAATCATAAATAGGGTTTCAGCCAAGATAGAGAAATATCCATAAAAAATGTTGGTAGATCTATAGCACAAAATTCACCTACATCTTTTTTTTTTCTTTTAATATAACAGCCAGTGCCACTACCACTATCACTTCTACATCATTTGCATAATAATTAGCTAAAGAAAAGTACTGATCAAGATCAGTGTTTCACTATCCATAAATAGTAACAAGAAAAAAGGGTTCCAAGATCCATAATTGTTAAAATAGCAAGAAATAGAGCATACCATATCGTACCGTACGACAACAATAACAACAACAGACCCAGACATAGTATAATCCGATAAGTGAGGTCTGATTAAGATAGTGTGTACGGAATTTTATCCCTACCTTGTAAAGGCAGAGGGGCTGTTTTCCATATATTATTAGCTTGAAGTTGAAGTAGGAGGAAGAAATGCAGCAGAAGATTGTTGTTGTTGAGACGAAGTTGGTTTCTTGCGTTTCTTCTTTTCATAACTTATACCTCTAGCTTTAGCTTGAGAATCACGAACTTCACGAAGATAAAGCCTAACAGCACGAGCACCAAAAGGGTTAGTTTCGGGTTTTCCACCATTTTCTTCATAAGCAGCTCTAAGTCTACCAATTAGTGCATCAAGTGAACCCCAAGCTTGACGTAAAGGACAAGGACAAGGTGCTGGTGGATTTGGGTGTCCATAAAAAGGACAGAGTTGAGTATGAACCTTAGTTTTTCCGAACTGATCGAGGTATCGAAGAAATTCAAGAACATGTGCACCACTGCAACGAGTAAGAGTAAGAGGTGGTCTATGATTTCTTAAGTACTGACCAAAAGTGTTCCAATCTCTGCGTTTTTGGTTTTCATATCGGCTTAGGGTTGTTGGAGAAGAAGAAGATGACGAAGCTAAGTAATTATTAGCTGCAGAAGAAGTGGATATCATGTTGTTGTTGTGGAAATTGACATGGTTTGGTGAATCCACTTCTTGGTTTGACTCCATTATCTTTGATCTTTTAATTTGTTATGAAAGATTTAAATTATAAAGGGGTGAAGAAAAAGAAGGATGTAAGAAAAATTTTAGGGTATAAAGAAGCTAGGAAGGGGGCTAAGAACCAATAGATTTATACTGATCTAGGGTTTTAAAAGTTGTTTGCTTATGACCATGTGACGAGGGCAGCGTTAGATCTAGAATTTAAGTTCTATGGGTTTAACCTTTAAGATTTTTCGTATTAAACCCATTGTATTTTGTAAGTTATGGATTCATAGTACTATATATCAAAATTATTAATGAATTTTTATACATAAATTTATATTTTACAATAAAATACTGGGTTCAGTTGAATCTGTTACCGATACATTGATATGCCTCGTGAGAGGGCTAGCTACATGTTGGAATAAAATAGAGAGAATTTAAAGGGGGAGGGGGGAGGGGGGAGGGGGGCTGAACTTTTGTTTGCTTTTCTTGGTTTTTAAGGCAATAATTTGATCAATCCTAGAAAAAAAAACCTTTGATGTTTGGGGAGTTAGCTTTTATGGGGCTTTGATTTCTGAAAATGTATGCAGAGATTGGCTGATATTTTTCCTAGAAAAGGGGCAGCAACTGTAGTCCTCTCCTTTGGGGGAGGGGAGGAGGAAGTAATGGTACTCGTCCGTTCAGTTCATGTGAACTTATTTTTTTCTGGTCCGTTTCAAAAAAAAATTACCTCTTTTTAAATTTAGAAATAATTTAATTTAAACTTATGATTTTATCATTAATAATAAGTTTTTTAATCACACAAATATTTGAGCCTCCATTTTGATTTGTTTAAAATTACAAATTTTACAAAATTTCAATTTTTCTTAAGCTCCGTACTCAGACAAACATATTTACATCAACCGCAAGGAGGAAGTATTTGGTAAGTGTAAAGGGACCTGGTTAGGGCTTTTGTGGAAATGAAAAGAGGTTGACAGTAAGATGGAAATGATAGATGGAGACAGGAAAAGCTAGTATACTATTTGATTTTTAAAAAAAAAAAATGAAGGGAATAAATATGATTTTGTTTCTTCACCAGTTAACCTTTTGTGGCAGTGATTGACAATACCTTTGTTAAATGACCAAAATGACCTACTCTTGTTTCTATTCTAGCATGTACAAGAACAAGGTTAAAATTTAAAATCTATGAGTTCAATATTTAAAGGTTAGATTTATTATATTTTTTAAATTATAAGCTCATATTTACTGTTATTGTATTTTTATATGATGGCTAATCTGCATGTAAAAGTATCACAATTTCAAGCGTCATTTATTTGATCTCTCGGCCTTTCCATTTGGCAAAAGGTAAGTAGGTATCTACTATCAAATGTGTAAGTCACACCTTTTTCTGGTTTAATTAATTCGAATTTGCACTATATAAGATATACTAAACGAATATCACGTCATACCAAAAAGATTATATTAAAGATATAATTAAATATATAAATGCTTATTCTCTTTAATATGTATACAAATTAAACTTTTAGATCAAATGAAAATGCACTTCAACACTTCACGTCAAAGCTCCAAGTCAAAAATTATAGCTAAAGGTAGAGAGATCATATTCATCGTACTATTATCATTTATTCTTAAATTTTGAATTTGAGATATCTAGTTAAAGGTAAAACAAATACACTCATTACCTTACACTCCTCGTATGTATGTCACAAGCACACTAATAGCATGTATTGCCAAGCTTTTTTAAAGCCAAAATTAAATTTTTTTCAAAAAAAGTATTTTTTTTCTCAAAGTTGTAGTACTTGGCCAAACTTTTAAAAGAAAAAAAGTGTTTTTAAGTAGAAGCAGAAGTAATTTTGGAGAAGGCGAAAAAAATAGTTTCTCTCAAAAGTAGTTTTTTGTAAAACACTTTTGAGAAAAATACACTTAGAAACAATTTTTAAAAGTTTGACCAAACAGTAACTGCTGCTCAGAAGTGCTTTTCAAATTGGTCAGTCAAACACAAATTGTTTCTCACAAAAAATACTTTTGAGATAAGCGCTTTAAAGAAAAAGCACTACTCAAAATAAACTGATTTTTGCAGTTGGACCAAACATGCTATAATATTACTTGAGATTTCTTGGCTTCACGAAGTAAAAGAGAAAATGATCAACTATAGCTTTTCAATTGCTTTTTCAGATTAAGTAAAAATAGTGTTTAACAGTAAAATTCACATGAATTTCTTTGAGGTCTTTAATTAAGATCCCACTGGCTATGATAGTAGAGATCTGTATATTTGAGTCACGGTTTCTTATATCTTCATTTTAAGTGATAAGGCAAGTAAATGGATTTCTCTTTGTTGCCTTTTTTCTGTTGTCCAATAATAGATCGTTTCCCTCTTGGTTGTAGTTAAGTCAAGAAATGGAGATATAAAAATTAGAGAAATTTTCAGAAATTATTGTTGTTTAGTGTCTATTAATTTCCTATAGTTACTATATATACAATTGCTTTTTATAGTTACTATTTAGTTGTTACGGTAGTGTATTCGCTATATTTGTGTTGATGTATTCATGAATACAACAGCAAAAAATGTCAAAAAATCAGGGTAGTCTAGTTGTATGCGCATGTATTCGCGCCATGTATTCATGAATACATCGGCAAAAAAAACCTAAAATCAGGCAATCCAGTTGTACGTGCATGTATTCACATGTATTTGCGCTATGTATTCATGAATACAAAGGCAAAAAAAACCTAAAATCAGGCAATCCAGTTGTACGTGCATGTATTCACATGTATTTGCGCTATGTATTCATGAATACAACGGCAAAAAAAACCTAAAATCCGGGCAATCTAGTTGTACGCGCATGTATTCACATGTATTCGCGCTACTGTATTCATGAATACAACAGTAAAAAGTGCTTAAAATGACAGTCCAACTGTACACGCATGTATTCACGCCATGTATTCATGAATACAACAGCAAAAAGCGCCTAAAATCTGACAGTCCAGCTGTACGCGCATGTATTCACATGTATTTGTGTTGTTGTATTAATGAATACAACAGTAATTAAAAAAACACCTAAAATTAGGGCAGTCCAGGTGTACGTGCATGTATTCACATGTATTCGCGCCATGTAATCATGAATACAATAACAACAATCACCTTAAAAATAGGTATGTTACAGCTGTCTAAGAGAGAGGGAATATATAAATAGGGCATTTCATGCCTCAATAGTAGGCATGTTAAATGGGTCGACCCGAACCCGTTGACTCTAGGCCCGTGGGTCCTTAACCGGGTCGGGCCGGTTCACTTTCTTATAGGGTCCGGTCCTGATTTGACCCATTAATCAAAATATGTTTACCCGGACCCGTAACCCATAATCCCTTAACCCGGGCCCTAATGGGCTGCATCCAATTTGATTAAAATCAGTTAAAAACTACTAAATGATAAAAATATTAAACTTTATACATATATACGAACTTGAAATTACTACATTCCCTTGAAGCCAGTTAGAATAAAATGAAAGAAGAATCATACCTTATTAACACAAAAACTTGATAAACATATGGAATTCGACTATTTCTATAAGTAATAGTCTAAACCATATGGAATTTGACTATTTCGATAAGACGGCTCATAGTGTTTGGTACTATATTCTTTCTTCCATGTTTAGATTTAATTTTTTACCAATTGTCTGAATATATATATGTGTGTGTGTGTGTGTTTGTGTGTGTGTGAGAGAGAGAGAGAGATGGTCCGGGTTGGTTGACCTGTGGGTCAGCTACCGATTCCGGTCCGGTTCAGTGGTTCAAAATATTATAGCCCGGCCTAGGCCCCTTAAATTAATTAATGGTTGGTCCAGTTAGAGTTTCGTGGGTCATGGGCCGATTAAATGGTCAATTTTAATGGGTTATGTGGGCCGGTTCGTGGGTCGACCCAGCTCGTTTGACAGGTCTACTCAATGGTAGTATATACCATAAATACTTATTTTGCTATAAAATATAAAAAGTAGCTATAGAAAATAATATTTTAATATAATTTTAGTTTATAATAAATAAGGTGTATTCATTTGTTATAGGAGGTAAAATTTCTTAAAAATTATATTGGACTCACTATCTCATTTGTATGATGCATTCAGCCTTTTGGAATAGGAAAATAGCAATTTGTAAAATTAAATTTAACGTCAAATTAGTGAAAAAATGAATGAAACTTGAAAAATAGAAAGCGACATTATGAAGCTTTGATTATCATGATTAGATATTAAAAGTATTTATCGTAAGAAGTAATAAAATTATGAGCGAATGAAGCTTGGCTGAAGAAGGTCAAATTAAGGCAATTACCTATTTTTGCATCTCTAACAACCTTAGCCAAAAAGGAGTTGATGATTAGGAGGATAATAAAGGGCGTAGGGGTGGTATAACGAACTCCCAAATAAATTATTAATACGTTTCACTCCCAAACAAATTTATGTCGACAATAATAAATTCGTTTTCCTTTTATTTAACTTAACTCATATCATTATCAAATCAAATAAAATAAAAGTGCGAGTGAAAAAGATAATAGTATAGTAATAGTAATAGTAGTGCCCTATTCTTACATTGATTCTGTAGATTTATAGGTCTTTTGAGACCACTTCCTTCCATGTAATTTTAGGTTTACCTTATCTGTTTTTAATACCTTTCTGCATTATAGTTTCATACCGACAGACCGATGCATCTGTTGGTCGATGCAGGGCATGACCAACGTTCTCAAGTGACCTTCTATCATTTATCCTCTACGTGTGCTACTTGCACCTTCTGGCGAATATAGTCATTTTTAATCTTATCTAATCTTGTGTGACCATACATCCATCTTAGCATTCGTATTTCTGCAACATTCATCTTGTGGATAGCAAAGTTGACGGTATGTGGAGAAACTAACAAAATTGGTCCCCTATGATTGGGGTAGGTTCAAAATGGTCTTTTAAATATCTTTATGAGTAATTTCAGTCCTTTAAATTTGTCAAAATAAGAACATTTAGTCTCCCTCAAATAATTAACAAGCTTTCATCATTATATGTATTTAACGAAAACTATATATATATAACAAATAATTTAACATGAACTTACATTTGAAACTGTAGTTTTTGTAGTTCTGTAACTTTTGTAGTTTGATGCAACGTTTTAAGATGCATTTTCTGCTTTCTTTGTTATTTTTATTTTCTCAAGGTTTGTGACTGTGAGACACAAGAGGCCGCCTTGAATAGAAAAATAAGTTTTTCGCAAGTTAACAATAAATTAATTTAAGTTACACTAAATAATTGTGTAAAGAATATTCATATTATAAATCTATGGTCATTGTATTTTAACCGATTATAATATATGATTTTTCAGCATAACATAATATTAATAACTTAACCTTTTAGGTCAATAAATTAGGTTTACTAATGACAGATATTGTTGTACATTGTAGGCCACTTAACACGATGGTATAAAAAATATTATACCCCAACAATACATAGGAGTCGTTTTGTTTGAAAACAAGTTATGCTGAATTTAGCTATGTTGGAATTAGTTATTTTGATATTATTTCTTAATGATTGTTTGCCATTGTATTAATCCTGGGATTGTCAATTATACTGCTTTATCTTGGAATTACTATAACATCATCTGACAGATATAAGTTATCATGATATACTATTTTTAATTATGGGATAACTTATTCCGAGCTTAGTAACCTAACAAAGGATAAACCGGAACTAAAGACTTATTCCAAGATTACTTTTGCTTATCTATCGTACCAAACGACCCCTTAAACAAGAAAAAGGAAAATTAAATAGGTAATAAAGCAAGGAAATATTCACCGCACAGGATGCTGCTATTCTTTCTAACAATTATAAATATTTTTCTCCTTTGGATTTATTTCGACATGTTATTGTAGGAAAAAAGAAGATGAAACAGGAAAATGTTGTGTAACCGACAATGTCCCAAGTATCCACAGGCTACAAGCATGAGTTCATATAATTAAGAATTTGTCTACAAGTTCTGTGAACAATCTTAGGATTTCTTTTTTCATATTATTGGAGTCATACTATCCAACATTATTATCCTAAAAAGCAGCCTATTCTTTTTCTTATTTTGGTTTTCCATCATGTAGACTTAACTAGCCTTTTTATTTAGGCCAAGGAAGGAAAACACAGTAGAACTATCGTAGCGGGACACGATAACGGTAACGTCTATTAGACATCAGTCAAATGAACAGACAAAGTGACTTGGTTGAAAAGTCCCCTCCAACCGTGAGTCCGAGCTGTCACTGCTGCTAAAGGAGAAGCGCTCTTTAGGATTTTTTTCATTCTCAGAGTTTAAAGATCCTATCTTGCTATAACTCGTAATGATAAAAATAGCCTACTCTAGACTCTAGTAATCGAATAGGGTATTTCGATGTTTTACCCTCACAATTTGCAATTTAAAGGAAAAATAAATAAATAAATCCAAGTCATTTCTCTAGTAAAAATAATCGAATCGCCACATTTTTAATATTTGCGAGACGTTTTGAAATATAATACTACTTATTACTCTGGCATAATCTTGCATTTTTACTAGTAACCTAAAATAAATTGTGAGCCACCTTTGTTGCTGCAGTAAAAGCGACAACTATATTAAGCGGATTCAACGATATATATATATATATATATATATATATACAAAAATAATGTATTTATAGTTTACTTACATATCATAAAATTTTCAAGAATGGGATTCAATTTAACTTTCACCCCACCATATAACTACGTACTCGAAATAAATTGTGAGTAAATTCACCTAATCATAAACAGACGAAATTAAAGTAAAACTCATCTCTCCCAACAGTTGCAGCGATTGATAAGAGCTATGAAACTTAAGTTACAACCACTTAGGCCTTAACAAGTGAGACTTTCTAAGACAAGGTCTTATTCAATTATCCTTTTTTCATATGGTGACATTTTTGGTGTTATCCAATATTCAATCTCAAGGTCAAATAGTACCCTAATTGATCAGTCTTGTCGGCTTAAAGCTTCTTTTTTCTTTTTCTAAATCTAAATATAAAAAAGTTCGTGGAATGATTTTAATTTTTCCACTGAAATTTCACATCTTTTTTAAAGAATCTTGTCACGTTGCTTTATAAGTTTAAGTTATCTTCGTGTGACTTATAGTAAAACCGGTTAAATCAGGGTTCAACTTTTAAGTTTTTAGTTTTGAACCCCACCGCGTCTAAAGCTATGAGTTTGATTGAACTCGTCACTAGCATGCTACACCCGTCCATGCCTATAGGTCACGGGTTTGGGCCGTGAAATCAGTTACTGATGCTTTGGTTAGAATAGATTACCTACATTGTACCCCTGGGATGCGACCCTTTGATGAAATTTGTGTAGACGCGAAATACTTTGTGCACCGAATTATTATTTTTTTGTGAAGTTGCTTTCAAGATCTTGAGTGGATGAAACAGATAGTCTTCACTGAATGAAAGAGACATAACTATTTGATTTTTACTAAAATAAAACAACTGTGTTGCATGTCATCGTCTACAGGTTAAGCACTAATTATTACGTATCAACAATCTTTTGTAGTAGTACTATACGACTTCCTCGTTCAAGGGCATTTAACTATTTGGCGTGAAGTTAGGAAAAGAGTTGTTTCTTTTTGTTAAGTAAAGTAAAATTCCAGTTAGTAAATTTTCTTGTTTCTAGTTTTAACCTTTTGTCAATTGTGGTAAATAATCACCCTTGAAGGAAGTGTAAAACTTACTTTAAAAGGGGGAATTTTCAAAGAGCTGTAGTACAAAGTTGTTGGCTCGAGAATATAAAGCATATTTTGCAGCCTTGTTTTGTGGTCTAATCACTCTTTAAGTAATTTAGCATTGTCCTTGATATGTATATATATAGTACTTGTAGCAGAGGTAAATGGATGCAATACAGGGAGGAAATGCTGGTGTTAATTAAACAATATTTACTAAATTATTTTTCAACTACAGTCATCCTTCTCTATACAGTTTCGTTTGTCCATCATGTGATGTTTAAATATTTTTTTTGTTATCGATAAAGATTATCCACAGATTAATTATTTTTCCTATTTTAATCTTACATATAAAAGATAATAAAATAAGTAAAATTTAAAATCTTACTAGTTAAATATTGAAGAAAGCTTATGCATTATAAATAATTTCATAACTAAAAGCATAAAGATTTAAACTCTTAAGGCAAGCATTTTAAAGCTACCTAAAAGAATAAATATTTTCAAAATTGATGGAAGAACATTGTAATTGTAGCTTATTTCGTAGATTTCATTCTCTTACTAGCGATATAACACTTGAATTGACGAAGATTCGTGTCTAAATTTTCAGCAAAAAGATATCCAATAATTTTCCCTTGAAGACAATCTAAGAGCTTAACAGTTAAATTTTCTATCTAAATATTTTTTGAAATTGTCCAATGAAAAAGATATCATGTGCAAATCTTCAAATCTTATATCTTATGCAAGATAGAAACTGTGTTTAATGGAAAAGATTGTGTGCATATTTTTAGAATTATTATTAGTAATCTTAAAGATTCTATATGGCTATTATAGAGGGGTAATTTAGAGGGTTCTGCTATAAATATGGCAGTTGTTGTTGTAGGTAAAAAGCTATTATAGAGAGGTAAAATATTACTTTAAAAATCGATTATGAGAAAAACTTGGCTTTTATAATGAATGGTTGTTATATAGGGATGTTATATAATGGTCTGACTGTACTAGGGGTTTTTTGGTACAAGGGATAAAGATAATAATGATGGGATAGAATTTGGGATTGGTATCTCATGCTTGATTATAAGTTTAGCTAATCTCGAGATATGCAGTGCCGTATTGGAGGAAGGGAAGAAATAGTTTCTGATTCGCAGAAGGTCTAGCAGAATAGGTGTACTAGTTGGTAATGTTATTGTGCGCATAAGGAGAATATGATATGGTTCATGGGTATGCAAACGATATGGTCTCGTGGATTGTGTCACTCGGGATGAGTGTTGTTGGGTTTCGCTATATTGTGAATGGAGCTATTATTATTTCTATAGCAAGTCTCGATTAAATTGGAAGAGGTGGCTCGGTTAGTAATGGTAGAATCAGCACGATTGTGACAGTGATCAGTTTCTTTAGCGTGAAGTTATACATGTAGTTTGTGATTGTACACTTGGGCTTGAGCGCCACCACAACGTGGTTGATTTGGGAAGTATTCGATTCAAATGGCTTTGTTATGTAAATAGATTCCAGAAGAGTTATGGCGGTTTAGATCACGACATGAGGTTGTATTTTCTGCGGTTTGAGAATTCAGTTGCATGTTGTATTGGTTTATCTGAAAATGAGCTAAGTGAAAGTTTTCTAGCCAATGAAGTGTTTTATTCCACTAGTAGTTTAAGTATTATGGTGAATACGTGTATTATCGCGTAGCGACACGATAGGTGCAGTGAGCGGCATAGGGACGGAAAGTTGAAGGTCAAGATTGTTGTTCGGTGTTAATAGAATGTCACGAACCCGGATGAGCAGGGGAAATTCAGATGTTCAGAGTAAGCTGGTATTTTCTTTAGTGTCGCCTGGGAATAGTGTTCTGTGGAAGAGGCATTGTGCAATGACTTGCGGATGTTTGATTCGCTTTAAAAAAATTGAACGGTTGGTGATATGGATGTGCGGACTTTGCTACCTGAGCGGAAGGTCGTGGGAGCGTACCCCACGAGGAGATTTGTATAAGTGTGACATGTTAGTCACTTGATTATTAAAGATTGAAACTAAGCATGGGGGTTATGTTAATATCGCAAATGCGAGAGTTTATGCCTGAGAGACGCTCTATTCCTTGGGTTGTGGACCGCGTGAGTTTGTCCCGGATTGACGGCTATGTTTATGTGTCATAAATAGGTCATTGTGGACCCTTGAAAGGTTATTAGCCGAGTAAAGTATGATTAGAATCGGTTTGATGTCCGTTGATGGGTCTAAATGTGGATGTGTGCCCTACACCCGGCTGCGTGTGTTCAGTCAGCATAAAACTTCTTATGGATGAGTCTTCGGGCGTTGGATGTTGTTTTCGTCGTTGGCTATTTCATATAATACTCTATGGTGTCATGTGGGTTGTGAGACAACTTGATTATCCATACATGTGTTGAGGTCCCGCGTAGCTGTGGTGTTATGTGAGCAGGATGACTCTCGAGATGCAGATCATATATCTCACCTTAGTTGTGCTTGAGTTTTATAGCGTATTGTCACGTCCTTAGTCTTGAACTAAGCACACGTGCGGCACTTGGCAACTCGCTCACATTCTTGCTATGCCAAGTCAGCCTTACTACACTCAAGATCGCTAAGGGGGTGTTAGAACACAAGAGAATTGTTAAAGGAAGCTTTGTATTAGAGAGAACTTGAATTGCTTGCTTTTTCTTGATGAATTACAAATGAATGCCCCCTATTTATACTAACCACCTAGGGTCTAGTGTGTAAATAATAATTGTTCCACAAGTCCTTCCATATTTACAAATAAGTACATTCTCTAGAATCTTCCAAGGACTTTCCTAGTAATTCCATAGGGTTCTAGGGTCTTCCTAATGAAACCTCTATATTTTTCTAGAAACTTTCTACAAGTGCATAAATATCCAGAGCTTTCCCAAGGAAATTATCCATAGTTCTAGAATATTCTACCAAGATCTATCCCCTAACTTATGTAACCCTTCCATATGGAAAAAATATATGCCAAGTGGCACCTACGTTGGATGATGATGTGGCGGGCCATGACAGTATGGCACTATCTGTCTCCCAAGGATTTGTATTGTGCACTTGGCGGGCTTGTGGTTGATATTCGGGCAATTTATGAGTATAAGTGTTACAGCTTGATGTGTGATTTCTTTTGATCGTTATGTGCGGGTCGGGTGGCACGCTGCCACGGGTATATTGTGTGGATCGGATGGCACACCACCACAGTTATGTTGTATGGATCGGGTTACACGCCGCAACATTGTCATGGTTGGATCAGGTTGCACACCGCGACAGTGTCACATTGGATTGGGTTGCACACCACAACAGTGAGATGTCAAGCACGGTTCCTTATATTTATTTTTTAGTGTCCTGTTTCTTACCTCTGAGAAAGGCACATAGTATTTGACGGCCTTTTTATTCGTTACGCGGGCTGGAAAGTTCTTTTTCAGAGTTCTTCTTCCTTATTTGTCATATTCAAGTTGTAGTTTGTTGGTGCATTGATGGCGTCATATGAAATCTTAGATGGTGTTTGTGGTGGCTTATTGGTGGAGCAGCCTATACTAGGTGAGAAGAGATTATTGGACCTGGGTCAGTGCGATCGGATTTATATAAGGCATACTAAAGACCAAATATCGTTACAAAGATCAGAATAAGGTAATGGTTCTCGTTAGGAGGAGAGACTCAATGATTTTTTATTCGACAGGTGGTTATGAATTTCTACATATCTCTTCCGTCGTGGCAGAATTGCGAGAGTTGGAACAGGACTTACACGCGTCATGAGGTGTGTTGTGGCCATTGATAACTAGGGATTTTAGCCTATTATTTGCTCTCTTTTGCTTAGGTTTTGGGTCAAAAGTGCTAAAGGTATTCCCAAAAACTAACTTAATATGCTTGCCTGCAGGGTTTGGTCAAAATGAGGCATGGAAGCCAAAATAAGCTCATGAAGGAGTCAAACTTGCACAAAACCAAAGGCTGAAACTGGACCGCTGACCACGATGGAAAAGCGCGGCCGCGTAGGGTTCACCGCTGAGGCGGATACTAATACACGGTCCGCGATATTGAGGTTCAGAAAAGTTGCATTTTAGAGCAAACACCACCACTGATCGCGCTATCAAAGCGCGGCCGCGAAACCATTGGCGCGGCCGCGATGGGGTTTACGTTGACAGATATATTGAGATTCAGAGGCCTTGCAAATTGGGCTTAAATGAAGAACGCGACCCGCGTCTAACTTAAGCATCCGCGAATTAGCCAAATGCGGACGCGGTGGTAATTCCGATGGTAGCGTGATAAGAGGTTCAGAGACTTTGCAAGTAAATATTAACTGAGGAACGCGATCCGCGACCAAAATACGCGACCGCAATTGAAGCTTATGTGGATGCGGATGATTATACGCGGTCCGCAAAAACCAGTCCAACCCAAGCCCAGAATCAAAGAAACGCGGATGGCGCTCGTTATTGCGCGGCCGCGAAAGTCCAAGTGCGGACACGTCTATTATTACGTTGTCAGCGAAACCTCCGTAGGGGTACTTTTGTCCAAAAATTTCAGTTGTGTATAAATAGACCTTTTTGACATTTTTAGGTTAGGTTTTGTATTAGGGAACACGTGAACGGCTGCACTTTACCATTTTGAGTAATTTTAGAGTACTTTTATCTTCTATCTTTAGATTTTCTCTTTGTATTTGAATTTTATGTCTTATATTACATCTTTATCTTTGATTCCTATCGTTATTATGAGTAGCTAGACCCCATAGATAGGGTTGTGACCCAACCCTAGTGTGGGTATTTAATGGGTCTTGTATTTTAGGGCTTAATTTTTTATGGGTTAGTGATATTTAGCTTGATTCATGCTTTAATTATAGAATTATTGGTTGCAAACAGTGATTCATGCCTTTATGACTTGGGCTCTTCTTGAGAAAGAGGGACTAAGTCTAGGAAAATTAGGCTAACAAGGAATTGGGGTGAACTCAAGAGATAGATAGCCCCAATTAAAGGGTTAAACCTAGATATAGTAATATCCTGACTTGAGCCAATTTCACTTGCATTGCATGGACACCCATTTGGGCTTGAGAAAGCCAAACCGGCAAAAGTCACTCAAACTACCGAGAGGTATAGAGTGAGTTTTGTGTGAAGGTTATATCACGACCCCAATCATAACAAACTTGCCCTAGATTCTTGAATCCCATTAGATACTCACCTAGGTGGAAGTCACTTCCTTAGGGCCTTTTTATCCTTTGAAAATCTCTTACAAAAACATTGTACTTATATTACTTTTTAGCATTCATTAGCATAAAAATTAGAATAAAAGCAATCACAACCATGGTTAGAAGTGCAATAAGAAACAACACGCACAACTAGATTAGTGTCACGACCCCAAATCCCAACAGGTCGTGATGGCGCCTATCGTGGAATTAGGTTAGCCAACCATCACCTTACTGCGCTTTT
>ML273618.1:1715-18877 GCA_005239495.1 Nicotiana undulata
CATTTACCTTCGTGCTTATAATCAATATGAATCATGGCACGGCATCACCCTTCGTGCTTTACACTCTTCCTCACTATGCAATGTAATCAAATATCATGGCACGGCATCACCCTTCAAGCTTTACACTCTTCCTCACCAAACAATAACAGATAACATGGCAAGGAGTACAGCATAGTGGAAATAAGCAGTTCAAAACACCCGGCAAAGGGGAAACATCAATTAGTAGCTCAAGAAATGCCTGGCAAGGGTCTCAGCTATAACCAATCACCTCAATCACATACTCTACACTTGGATTATCATTCGTATCAACACTTCTCAAACTCAACAGCCAATACTTTCAATCAAGAATAAATTACCAAGTAACGACAATCTCATAATATGCTAAACATGGAAGAGATACTGCAATTTCTGTCAAATAGACTCACGTGCATGCTTGACACACATTGCATAGGTACTCGTCATATCACCTATGCATTGAACATGATACTCACTTAGCACATAGCAAATAATATCTATTCCCTCACCAAAGTTAGGCAAGACACTTACCTCGGTCCAAAGTATAGCAATCAACCCTCTAAGACCGCCTTTCCTTTTGAATTCAACTCCGGAACCACAATATCTAAGCATAATTAACTTAAGTGTATCAATAATAACTCAATAACACTATCCCATAGCCGAAATACACAATTCCTTCCATTCTTTCAAAATTCCCAAAATTTAACCCCGGGCCGACGTGGTCTAAACTCGAGGTTCGGACCAAAAGCCGTTCACCCATTACCCTACGAGTTCAAATATATAATTAGTTTTAAGATCCGACCCCAAATTGAGGTTGAATCACCCAATTTTCCCAAAAATCTAACACTACCCAAAAGCCCAATTTTCCACTTTGATTTCATGTTTTTAGGCCTAATTTCTAGTGATTAGTTGATGAAATTAAGAGAAAATGATGATAAGAACACTTACCTAGGGAGCTATAGAGGTTGGGGAGCTTGATTCTCGGTTATGGAGGTTTGGGGAAGAAGAAAAGAGTGAAGAATGGCAAAAATCCTGTAATGGGTCTGTTTTGGGTATTTTAATAACTGGGCGAAATATCTCTATGCGATCGCGGAAGCAGGGATGCGATCGCATAGAGACCAAGGCTGGGTGCACTGCGATCACGGAATGGCAATTGCGATCGCACAGGTATACAACCCCTCCCTTATGCGATCGCACAAAGGAACAGCGACCGCACATAGTATTTTCCTCCAGCTGCCCTTACCCACCTAATACACTATGCGATCGCGGAGTATGCTATGCGATCGCATAGTGTAACAGACTACCCCCCAGGCACGAAGCTATGCTATCGCAGGCCAATCAATGCGATCGCATAGAGTAATGGAACTGATACCAGCAAAACTGCAATTACACCAGATTTTCCTATCTTTTTTCACCCCGTTGGCTACCCGAAACTCACCCGAGCCCTCGATTCTCAAAACCAAAAACACACACATCTCCCAATTCATCCTACAGACTTACTCAAGCTTTTAAATCATCAAAATATCATCAAAAACACGGAATTAAACCTCAAAACTCTTAGAAATTTCTTAAAACTTCATAAAGCTTAACTTATCCGATTTCAATCCGAATCACGTCATTTCAAGTCCGTTTTACACCAAATTTCACAGATAAGTCACATAACATATAATAAACCTGTTCCGGGCTTCGAAACCATAATACGGGCCCGGTAACACGGTTTTCACATAATAATTCATTTTCAAAATTCTTTATTATTTTCAGAAAACAATTTTCTTTAAAAATTCATTTCTCGGGCTTGGGACCTCGGAATTTGCTTCCGGGCATACGCCCAAGTCCCATATTTTTCTACGGACCCTCCAGGACCGTCACATCACGGGTCCGGGTCCGTTTACCAAAAATGTTGACCAAAGTCAACTTTATTCAATTATTCAATTCAAAAATCCCATTTTTATCAAATTTTTACATAGAAGCTTCCCGGCTACATGCCCGGGTTGCGCACACATATCGAGGTGAGATTAACGGAGGCTTTCGGGGCCTCGAAACACATATTTAGCTAGAATTACTTAGGATGACCTTTTGGGTTATCACAAACGAGGCATATTATCTATATTTGGACATCGAAGGGGGAGTGTTGTAAAACTTATAGTAAATGTGGATGTCCACTACTCTCACTAACACTATTTTCATCCTTCATGTAAATAACCCTCCACTACTCATCACTATTATGATTGTAACTCCCACACCTCCATAACCCCTACCCATGATCTCAATTATTAATGTTCATGCTTAAGACAATCATTTTGTAACCTTCTTATATATGCGATAGTATAAATATAAATAGAGGCATGGAATGTGATATGGGATACACTTGAACACTTGATGAAATAAGAAAGTTTTATTTTCTTCTCTTATTCTATTTTTCTTCTTGTTTTATATTGTTACTTTGAGCTACGTTCCATAATATTTTAACATTTATGCAATTAGCACTTTTTGGAAGTCGATTTTTAAGGTAATTTCAATCACAAAGGAACAAAGGCATATACATTTGGGCCTAGTATATCTTTGCGAACTTAACCAATCAAATAAATATTTGGGCCTGACTTGAGTGTTCGGTAGTCAAGTTTTAGACGAAGAAGCATCCAAATATGTATATCTCCATTTTAAACCACAAAAAAACGACGCTATAGAGATAGAATAATCCACACATGTATTTGGTGAAACCATTGAAGAACTAAATACAACAAACTTTTGTACCCCCTTTATCCAAACAATGAATGTGCTAAAAACTTGTGGACAAAATTGCCATCAATTATTAATACCTTCATTGAATTCCAAATATAGAAATGCAAATACAGAATCATTAAAGTTTGCTCATAGAAACAGAAGAAAGCAGGTGGTAGTGAGAGGAAGTAGTGGTGGCGAAAGGCGTAGTTTCTTGACACTAGAAGAAGCTGGCCTTGTCGAAGTGTCTGGCCTCAGCACTCACGAACGTTTTCTATGTCGATTGACGGTATTTTATAGCTTTTACTTAAGTACACTTATATTTTACATTATATATATAGTACATATGATTTGCTTTATATTCCATATTACCAAGTTATGTGTAATTATTATAGTCAGTAACTTGTTGCTAATGTATACATTATCTTATTTTTGAGATGGCAAAAGATTTGCGAACAATGAAAAAGTAAAAGTGAACGGAAGGAGTAAATTAGAACTACAGGGAAAAAATATGATGAGACATAATTTTGTTGAAATTTATGAAGAAGAGGCTCTTACATTTTTGTAAATATAATTTTGTTGTGCAGATTTCGTCATTGAATTTATTAAGAGTGATAGCAGAGCAAGAAGGTTGTTCAATTGAGGAATTGAATGCTGGTAGGATATGTGATTGGTTTTTGAAAGATAAGTTAAAAAGAGAACAGAATTTGGATACTGCTGTCCTTCAATGGGATGAATCCGACTTTCAGCTATAATTCCAGCCTTTTCTCCGTCTACTTTGAATAGTAGGAAAAATGAAGAAAACATCTATTTTTTCCTACTATACTTCATGTCTTCTTTATTTCTTAATGTCTGCACCCATGAGGGTGTGATCCTTTCGCGGACATCGTATAAATGTAGAATACTTTGTGCACCAAGCTGCTCATTTTTACTCCATGTCTTCTTTACTCCATGTCTTCTTTAGTTTAAGCTTTATCTCCTTGGAGCAAGAAATGGATGGGTTTGGGATGTCATAGAAATATGTCATTAGATAGGTTAATTCCGTCGTCGCTTCTGTTACTTTATTATCTCGTTGTTGTTATTGTTTGTTGCTTCCTTTTCATTGTCCGTTATGTCGAGGGTCTATTGAAAATAACATTTTTATCTTGAATTAAAGTGTGCGCACCAATTACTCTCTGCATACTTTACTTGTGGGATTACACTGATTTGTTTAGGTTAATTGCACGAATGATTATCATGGCCACTACATAGGTTAATTCCACTGATGTTGATCATATTTTCGTTTTATTGTATCAAAGTCATGTAATCTATTTTGTCTAAACGAGAAAAAAAAACTCATTAGGCATATATATCACCAGAAAATATAAAAGATTTAGAAGAAGAAAAGAAAAAAAGACTAGAGGATGCTAAATTTGGTTGCGGAAATACAAAATACGTTATCGTGTCAACAATTCATCTTACATTACATCCACATGTACCACCTAAAACAATTTAAGCAAAAACACATTTTTTTGGACTTTACATAACTGTCACAACTTAAAAGAAATATAACAAATTCTTAGCATGAAATTCAATATTATAGATATAGCAGGAAGATATTTATATTTGTAGCACACAGTTCCATTAAAATAAGTATATTCATTATTAATTCCTAAATATAAGCAATTTGAATGGAAAATTAATAATTGTTTGTACAAAAATCATGTCCTTTTTTTTGCTCTTTATTGATTAGCTTTCTTTCTTTTTCTTCGTCTTCTTATTTTGTTTTCTGCTGAAGCCAATATATTTTTTTTAATTTGTTCCATTCGTTTTGTTTTTAATTATCTTTCTTAAGTTTTTCTCTTACTTATTTCTTCCTTTCTTAACATAAAGATCTTACTTCGATAATAATATACGTTAATATATACAATACGTATATATAAAAATATACGTTGAATTAACACATATAAAATATACAAAATATATACATAAAAAATACATCTTCAATTAAGATGACACTTAGACATGTGAAAATACATATTAAAAAATATCTTAAATTTAATTAAGATTGTGTGTATATATATATATAATGGCACTTGACATATAAAATATATTTGAATATACATTAAAATACTTCTTAAAATAAGATGACACTTCACAAATAAATATACAAAAATTATATACATAAAATACATTTTTAATTAAAGTGATACTTGATATACAGAGTATAAAAGATGTATAAATCAATACAGCTTGATTTAGATGGCATTCAAATATGCATCAGATTTTCAAAAACTGGAGTGAAGAAGATGAATGTTGTAAAGGGAGAATAGAGATGGACAAAAAAAAAAGTACTTCCCGTAATTAGTGAGTCAGTTAACTTATTAGATGTTGAGCTTAACTTTTATAATGTGATACTAATGAAGAAAAAGGTGCTCTTTATGAAATAAACAATAAATGGTACTATTATAAATAATAATTAAAAGAGGATCACGCGTTTAAAAAAACTCTTCTTTATTTTTGAATTAGCTAATCAATCTAGGACTTTCCTCCTACTAACTAAGTTAAGCAACTTGATATTTCAAGGGATATTGTACGTCAAACTTGTAATCAGGGATTGCCCTCGTGATTAGTTATGTTGAGATCAACTATTCTGATATTATTTTTATTAATTTTTTGTATATTTTATTAATCCTGAGACTGTCAAATTTACTGTTTTATCCTGGAATATATAATTTATTTTAGAATTATTATCCCACCCTCTAGCATGTATATGTTATTATGGTATTATTTTCAATACCAAACAACGAATAAGATGGTATTAAATCTTTATCCAAAACTATTTTTGTTTATCCATTCTTTATCCAAACTTAAGGTGTAACTAGTCACGTGCTCTTCACTTTGTTAACAAGTCCAACTATACATTACCACGGGAAAAGCAAAAATGTAAGAAGGAAAAAAAAAGGGAAAATTTCTCATTTGCCTTAATCAAAATAGAGTAATAATGCTATAATAAATTGTTTAATTGTTAATTGATTAAACTAATTTTGTGGTGTAATTCTTTTTACACTTACCCAAAAAAAAAAAAATAGGGTGCCTATAGTTAAAACAAAGTTAATTGTATCTAAAACATCATCGTACCATCGTCCTATGAGTTTATTTATCTTTAAAATCGAATAACAATTAGAATTATTAGTGGTTTTAAGGATTCGTGATTTCACCTAGTACCAATTGATAAATACGATAATTAATAATAGAAATTAACAGTAAAGTAAAGCAAACCAATATTGAAATACAATTCAGCCCTCGAGCTAGGTCGCCCTCGAACTGACTGAGAATAGAGTTATGAAATATGAAATAAACTGATGAACAAGAGAGTATAAGAGAGAAAGAGTATTGTATTGCTTTGATATGCGAGAATAATATGGTTACAAATGATTAGAACTCCCCTTTATATAGTAGGGGAATTTCACTGATGGAACAATTCTAATTACAGAAGGAAATTCCATGTTTAGCTAAATAATCGTTCTTGATTTGATCCGTTCTAAGATTTCCGCTATGATCCTCGACCAGTCACGAATATCTCAGCTTTTCGTTATCATGTTATCTTCGATCTTGCTCGACGCCTTTCCCGTTTGGTCTCGATCGTCACCGGTCTTGATCTCGACAGGTACTTCAAATCCCGAACTCGGTACCTTATTCTCATGTCTCAGTCTGATATAATACAGGGCTGATCCTCGATCCATCCCCCTGGTCTCGGTTAATCAATAAAATTGGGTGGTCCCGGTTTTAACCGTATACAGATAGTCCCCTCATTTTTTGGAGTGTAATGACAAGAAACGAATTGAGTCTTCGATCTTTACCCCGATTTGTCATGACGTCATCACCCTGACGTAAGTGATAGAGGTGACTAAAACGTCCAGTCAATACAGTTTCCTAGGTTTTTAATGTGTGTCAGTTGACGGTCGTCCACTAGTAACTTTGAACTGTCGCTGTGAAACCCATAAATAGGCCTCTTATCCATTCTTTCAAACTTTACTTTCAATCTCTTCTGCACTAATCTTCAAAGCTCTCTGCATCCTTCATGTTCTTCATCTGCAAATCTTAGAGTTTCATTGTTAACCCCTTTTTAAAACACCAAATTCTATCATCTTCATCCTTTTTTAATACCACAATCAAATGGAAAAACATAAAAAATAAAAAAAAGTGCCAGATAAAGAAACTGCTTCATCATCTCGGCCGGCCAGCGAGAAAACACTGGTGGAGCCACGCCCTGAGGAGTGCATTCCCGGGGGTGCGTCATCATTTACGACTTTAAGGTTGAGAAAACCTCGTTGGTCCCTGGTAGATGCGAGCTTGCTCGATATCTGAGAACTTTCTTAAGCAAGTGAAGAAATATTGTAACTGGAAACACAAGGAAGTGGTGATACCGGCCCCCGAAGAAGACATCACTACCCACATGGAAGGGTTTTGAGTGTTTACACTTATCCTTTTACGTTGGGTCCCCTCGATCCGGTAATTGTGGATTTCTTCCGAAATACTAAGTAACCCTAGGACAAATCCACCCCTCATTTTGGAGGATTGTAATTCTGTTATGATTTGTTGTCAGTAAAATCGACGGGCTCCCTTTCTCCCTCGATCACCTTATTAGGTTGTACAACCCCTGACTCTACCGAGGTGAACTAATAAAGCTTCAACGATGGGCTACCAAGGCATTGATTTCGAGCTTAGATGAGGACAAAGATTAAGGCTAGATGGGTCGGTTCGTTCGAGTGAAGACCTCGGACCTAATTCTGGCCGAGAGCATGCCGTTTCCAGAGAAGGGAAATATGAAACGTAAGTATGATTCCACTATTAGCTTCTATTTGTTATTTTGCTTCTTCATTTTTCTTATCGACATTATTTTTCTTGGTGCACCAGCTGTTGGGATGCCCGGTGCTGTCCCTCACCTCGAGAATTTGGTCATAAGCCTAGCCTAGACCTATACGTATGTTGAGCGCGCATGGCATGATCTGTCAAAGGGCCGGTGGGAGGCCAAAAATCATGGTAAGTCTCGTTCTCGTACTTAATTATCCACTAAAATGCTTTTCTGAGCTTACTCGGTTTCCCTTTTTTTTTTTTTTTGCAGGTCTCGGGAAAGACGCGACCATGAGGCCCTCGTCCGGCGACGAAGAAACTTCACTCCCGGTTTCGAAGCTCGTAAAGGAGAAGGAAAGGAAAAGGACCTCGACCTCCGAGGATTCAAAGCCTAAGAAGAGAGTGGATCATAAGCCAACACAAAACGCCATCCCTCTGTCTGTGGAGTCAGCCCAACTCCTAAGGGAGGAAGAAGAAGAAGAAGAAGAAGAAGAAGAAGAAGAAGAAGAAGAAGAAGAAGAATAAGAAGAAGAATAAGAAGAAAACGAGGATGACTCCGATCTGGTTACTCGAGTACGAGCTAAAACCGAGGGTTAAAAGACAACCAGATCGGTCGAAGTTGAAAGTACTCTACCTCGGTTTGGCCGGGTCCTAGAGGGGGATTCGGTCGGAATCCCTTAGCCAACTGTAATCGAAGGTTCCTCACGTCGGGGTAAGAACACGGTTGGAAAATCTATGGAGGCTGACCCCGAGGTTCCTTGTGAGGAAAAGAACGCCCCAGGAGATCCACTTAGGGCAATAGAAATCGGAGACTCCTTGTCTTTTCCTTCATTTTCCGAGGGGATGATTGTTGATACCCAATTTTTTCTCAAACTATTTTAAAATTTGCATATATACCTTCAAAATCACTTTTTATAATAACTAGCATTTTACCATAATTTTACATATTTTTATTAATTTCTTTTTTAATAAATATGGTTATTCCGTTTATACACAGGGATTTTTATTCACTAGTGTTATTTGAATCTCTATTCACTAGTTGTTGTTTGAATCCCTGATTCACTATGATTCGAAAGTCTTGATGACTCCTATATTCTCACTGATTTCCATTCTCTAATCTATTTCTTACCTTGATTCATTACTGTTGATTGATATTTCTTCCTTAATTAATATTTTCTGAACCTAGTCTCATTTGTCTGTTTGATTTGGTTTAAAATTGTCTTCTTATATGTCATGTGCATAGTAACTTTCCTTAATTATGTTTACCTACTAGACGTTTGAGTTCAACCTTCAATTAAGGGATACCTAATGGCCTATTATGAACACTATTTTACATTCTTTCCTTATTTGTCACTCACCGTTTGAATAATTCCCTTAATTCTAGGGATACTTGTACAGATTTTACAATTAATTGATTCTCTGAGTCCCATAATTACTGGGCAGTCTGATATTTACCTTATTTTCACCTAGTTCCAAACTATATATATACTCTATCCATGCATTGACAGACACAAACTAATTTGTTCACTCTCTCACAACTAAACTTTCTCTCTCTCTCAACTTTTCTGTGCTACTTGCTACTGATTTGAATTAGCCTGCTACAAGCCAAGGCTAATTATTTTGCTTCCCATAACTTCTACTTTGGTATTACTATTTCTCCAATACTGGTATGTCCTAATTCATATTTTAGTCTTCAAACCAACATGTTTACATTGCTGTCACAATTCATGGTGATTCTCATCTATATTTACTTATTGTCCTGATTTCTAAAATGTACCTAGGATTGCATGTTCTTCTTAGTATATCCAATTTCCTTTGTTTGGGAGCCTGCCTTTATGTGTTCAAAGTCTATCTTCATGGAACCTTTTCACTTATGTTTGGTATATTAGTTCTGGTAGACTTTACTGTGTTTGATCCTGCCTTGGTTACTTTTATGCTTCACTATGTTCCCAATCCCTTGAATCCCTAAGAATTCCGGATTGTGTGCTACCTATTACTTGTTTGTCATCATGTGACCTATGTGTTCCCAACCCCTGCTACCCTTGTGTGAAAGCCTGGTTGCTGAACCTGACTTGGTTCTTTGTGTGGTACTAAACATGTTTTGGGTTTGGTCTTTGTTGTCTGATTATCCCTACTCTCTTCAACCTGTTTTTCCTAAAAAATACTTTCCCCTAGTTTTACAAGAATGTTTCAAGTAATTTATTTTCCAGAACTGTTCTTGCTTGCTCTTTTTTTCCAAAGTTGTTCCAAACTATTTTAAAACTATTCTCTCAAACTATGAGCACTTTAACTATACTCTTAGACACTAGGTTCTGCCCCTTTTGTGTGAGCATTGCTTAGGTACCCTTGAACTCCCTCTGAACTTTGAAACACAAGAGCTGGCTCTTCCACACTGCACTTACTCCATCTTGGCTATGAGATCTAGGTGTGAGCACTGCCCGGGATCCTCTGAGATCCTTAGGGAACTCTGACACACCCGAATTATGAAAGGTTATGAAATAACAGTACATGGCATTAAGGACCTGGATACTTGGGACTACTATGGAAGGATCCCTATAGTTAACTTCTTATTTTCCTATTTTTATTATGTAATTCATATTCAAGGCTTGTAATAATTTGTAAATACTATTCTGGGTTGGATAGTGAAAATGGGTGGGGTATGCCTGCTATAGTATAAGTATGGGTAGATATCATGTTTCTCTAGGTTTATTTTTTCTATGTGTGCACTAGTAACCATGTCTAGGGATCAAGCATACCATGCATTTTGTCACTTATGTTGATACCTTTGCTTTTCTTTCAGCATATCATCCTCACTTAGAAAATCATGTTCATTGGATCAGTAGTAACAATGAACAACTTCTACCATGTGATTCTGAAAAAAATTTAATTTAAATCCTGCCTTAGAACGAGTGTGTTAACAAATCTGCAATCCTGTTTTGCCATGCTATATACGTAGAGATCATGTTCTAGGTAAAACAACTATTAAAACCTGTCACTTATGCTATTCCTGAAGTTATGCATGATGTTGTAACCCTGTACTCATTCAGAAAATCATTTTTAAGTTACCATGCTGCATTATACATCGTGCAATAGGATCATACTTAGTTTAAACACACGTCTGAAACAGTCCCATGTTCTAAATAAATTGTCAATCAGTCATTTGCGCACATTTAGAATCACATGCTATGAGGATTGATCATTTGGAATCCTTAACAAGTCTGTACAACTCTTGTAGGTTATTTTACACCTAGGCAAGCCTTAGGTAATCAATCACAAGAAATAAAACCAGATCTGTCTTTGTGATCATGTTTAACTACCAGCATGCTAAAACCAGTAGGCAAATTGATTATGACCATTTTCTGAGTAATAAAACAAGTCTACATATCTGTTTATATTCTAAACTCACTTAGACATCATGTTTTAGGATCCTGAACTTAAATACTGCCATTAACTGTGTTTGAGTTGTGCTGTCTAATTGCTTTACTTGCGGAGGTAAACTTGAAGCCTTTACTTGCTTTTTCTATGTTCCTATAAACTGCAGCCTTGTATGCTTTTGTCTGTCGCCCTAGAATTTTACCTTTAAAACCTGAGGGTCTTCCTAGTACCTCCTTTACTTGCTTTTTCTATGTTCCTATAAACTGCAGCCTTGTATGCTTTTGTCTGTCGCCCTAGAATTTTACCTTTAAAACCTGAGGGTCTTCCTAGTACCTCCCTTTAGGATATTAGTAATAACCTCCTCCAGGACTAATAGGAGGGGGCGGGTAACATCAGGCAATAGAGTTCGTGACCAACACGCGCTTTAGTTACCTCCACGGGTTGGGGAAGGGTAGAATATGGACATGATGACCAAAGCGTTAATACCACGTGTAGCCCCTCTTTGAGGAGTGTCATACCGGGTATTGAATTGATGTGATCCATATTATCACAAACCTAGGATATCCTTTACTTTACATGTTCAGACTGTAACTATTTTTCAAAACTTAGCTCTTCTCTAATTATTTCAAACACTTTGTATGCTTAAGGACTTAAACTCCCTCTTATTTGAGCCTTTATTTGTTTGTTTGCTAAATCGTACAACTTCACAAAAGCTATTTGGCCGGGAACCACACTCGTGGATCCTGAGGGGTGCCTAATACCTTCCCCTTAGGATAATTTCAAGCCCTTACCCTATCTCTGGTTAACAACGTAGTTGTAAATGAACCCCTTAGGTGCCCTAATGCACCTTTAAAATTGTTAGGTGGCGACTCTCAAATAATGCAAACCCCTTCCCAAAATGAAAGATTTGTCTCAAACCCAAATGTCGAAAACCCGATCTTCGCGAGGAAAAAGGGGGCGCGACAACATGGCGACTCTGCTGGGGATTAAGGCTTTTACCATTTCAAATTACTTTGTGAGTTTGTACCTTTACTTTGTTTAATATTTGCACCTTTTCCTCTTCTCTTCTACGTGCAATTAATTGTTTATTTTCTTTCAAGTATTTACTCTTCCCAAAAACGGAACTGACATGTTTCTTTGTTTTCTTTTGTAACTGCATTAAATCATAACTATTGTATTTACCGCTTTCCTTAAACATGCAAATACTTGACAATTTGTTTTTCGTGCTTTTTGCATAATCATGCTCGACATTCATACTCCACTCGTGCCAAACAAAATACTATAGCAACGCTTGATGAGTGGTTGCGCCCTTCCTATATTATTACCCCTAAATTCGGAAAGGCTTATTTGCGGTAAAACTAGTCGATCAGCGGTGCAATCGACGATTCTGTGCCTTCCCCCTTGAGTTGTCCGCTCAAGGGTACCAGTCTAAAACCTCATAGAAACCTTACTCTGTTGTATTGTTGCATGCATCATGGTCAAACCTAGCCACGCTAAAGTGTTTTCCGCACAATAGCTTTTAAGATAGCCTTATCTAAAAGTCCATCGGGTTTCCCTAAACCCAAAACGGACATCATCACGTTCTGTACATTCCTTTGGAGAACTAAATGCTTCATGCTAATTATTGATATTAAATAGTCGAGTCGGGTTGGGGTAAGGGCCTAACCTTATTTGCCTTGCAGAAACATGAGGCACGAAGTCCCCAAATTCGGCATGGTCTCCAATATCTACCCAAGATTGTTGAGTTGGTGGGAAGATCTACACTCTAGTGACAAAACTCTCGTCAGAAAATACTTGGTCAACCTACCATCTCTCCTAGAAATCTAGCCTAACAAAATGATAATAGAGGCTGCTACCTTATTCTGGGATTGCGAAAGGTCCGTGTTCCGCTTTAAGGACATTGAAATGATGCCTTTGCTGGAGGAAATAGGAGGACTGTTGATACCCAATTTTTCCTCCAATTATTTTTTTTAACTTACATATACACTTTCAAAATCATTTTTAGCGATAATGAGTATTTTCCCCCATTTTTCCATATTTTTATTAAATTATTTTCATGCTTATTTAACATTTATATTTAAATAATTATTCATAAATTATGTTATAAAAATTTTCAAAATGTTTCACAGCTCGGTATGCCATTTTAAATCATTTTTGTCTATTAGGATTCAATTATTTCACAAATTAGCCAATATTTGCACTATTTAGTTAATTTCAGTAATTTTTTGCAATAATAGCACAAATACACATTTATGCCCCTTTTAAATAAATAACTAATCATTTATATATTTTTATAATAGTTAATTATCCTAATTTCATTTATTTGGTTTTAATTTCACTTTTTACAATTATTAGCTATTTTAATTAATTAATTATCCTATTCAAATTGGGTATTTAACATCTAGCCTATTCCTATTTAAATCATAGCCACATTCAAACCCCAACCCATCAGATTTTAACTCCCACCCAGCCCAATCCAATTCACACCCGGCTCACCTAAGACTAGATCTTGACCGTTGATCAAATCTGATCAACGGTCCATATCAAATCTTCCTAAAATATCTCTGACCTACCCCCCNCCGGAATCTATGGCTCTTCATCATCTCCTGGCCACCTACTTGCCTCTCACCTACTCAGTGACATCCTGAGCTCTTCAGACGAACCTGGAGCGGTTCACTCACCCCTTTTTGGTCTCTTGCCATTTTTCGGCCACCCCCGGTCGTTTGAGTAAGTTTGTAGTCTCCCTAGCCTAAATCAAGGTCACTCACAAGGCTTGCCCTCTTTTCTAGGTTCCACAAAACCCTAATCTTCTGTATTTTTGGGTTTTCTTTAAGATCCGTTTCATATTTACAATGATATGAAATTTCTTCGAGTTTTTCTCCGGAAAATTTTGTTTTTAACAATTTCGAAAATTAGGTTTTCTCTACCATGTTCTCAAATAGCTTTCCCTTTTGACTTTTAGTCATCTATGTTGTGTTTAAGCGATTATCTCCTGATTTCGTTTTATCTGAACTGTTATTGACGAAACCCTAACGTTCTGGGTTGGTCTGTATTATCCGACTATGCATTCGTTTGTTCTCTGTAACTCTTGCGTCGATTCGTTGTCATAAACTCTAATTTCTGATGTTCTAATGAGTATATCTTTGTGTTAATCAGTGACTGTTATTTAAATATTTGAAAACTCCGACCTCTACCCTACTGGCTGTCTACTTGTTGATTTATATTGATCCTTTTGTGTAAAAATCCCTGGGCTTGTGATGTTTTCCTTAAATACATGATCTTGTGTATTCCCTCTGTAATCCTGTACTAATTTTGAATTCTTTCCATATTCATGTGATTGCTTTCCTTAAGTATCTTGGATTCCCTGTGATTTCAATTGAATCTGAGATCCCCTCAATTGATTTTCAAACTGATACCCTAGTTTTACTTTATAAATACACGATTATTCAACTTTCCTTAATTATGCACTATGTATTTGGCTTTATTTGTGCACTATGTTATTTCCTTGTCCTAATTTGAGAGAATCAGTCCTATTGGACTGATTTCTTTGCCCTATGTCACCTTGACTATACCGTTTGAACTAGACTCCTTAATTCAAGGAGTCCAATTATCTTGATTGGTACTGATTGATTGATATTTCCATAATTTGCGTATGCACTATTCGTTTTCACAACTATATAAAGACCATATCTTCTTTCTTTTAACACACACACTTTTGACTGACACTTACACTGATAACACACACTGATTTGAGAGCACTGACCACTAAGTATATTGCTCTAAACTTTCTGTGTTTTCATACACATCTCTATTGCTCTTGTGCTTCTGCATATTACTACCCTACTCTTGCTCTCTTTGTTTTGCATACTGTTGTTGCTGCTCTATATCTCTTTGCATTCTTCTATTCTCTATCACTCGACTAGTATGTTTTCTGATTTAGTTTATAGCATCTATACACGATATGCTCCAGATCTTGTTTAGTTATTTATTGTTCCTTATGTGTTTTATCTTATAGTTCTATTGCTTACTCGGTAATTAACATGACTATGTGATGTCTTTTCCCTTTGCTATTCTGCTTTTTCATGTGATTCTCTATAGCTATTCAAGTCCTTGGTAATCAGTATGCCCCTACTACTTTTCCTTTTCTCTTAGTTTAATATGTCCCATGCTTCTTCTATGATTCTGTATGAGACTTGTATAACTGGTATGCTTGTTTGTTTATGGGTTAATGTTTCTCACCTTAACCCGGACCTTGCTACATGCGTTCATCCATGTGTAGCTTCCCATGTTATGAATCTGCCCCCTTCCCATGCTACCTGAATGCTATATGGTCCTAAACCTAATATGTGACTTTATTGATCTAGGATGTTTGTGGAAACTATGTGACAACTATGTGACAACCATGTGATAACTATGAGAATCTTTAACCTTACTCTACTGCTCACATCTAAATTACTTATCCCTAACTCCCTTACCCCTATTTGTGTTTGCTCTTTCATGGATTCTTTTACCTGCTGGCTGCAATTGTATTGCTTCTCTCTTTAATAAACTGTTTTACCAAAGTCCTTCATCACTTTCTGAAATCATCTTTTCAAAACTGTTATTTCAATTACTCTTTTCAAACTCAAACTCTCTTTTAAAATCCAAGCATTTTCCACTACTCTTAGATTCTAGGTTCTGCCCCCTTCGTGTGAGATTTTCCTTGGGGACCTTGAGTACCCATTGAACTTTGACACACAAGGCTGGCACTCTACACTGCACTTACTCACCCTTGGCTAGGGTACCTGGGTGTGAAGCACTGTCGAGGATCTTCTGAGGTCCTTAGAGACTATGATACACTTGGGTTGAAGGCCATGACATATGGCAAGTAGATCTGGTATTTGGGCCTACTGTTAGGCTCTCTATAGTATAGCTTCTTGATTTTCTTATTCAGTTGTGTAATTCATGTAATACTGGTCTGTAATAATTATTTGTAAAATAACTCCGGGGCTGGATAGTGAAAAGGGTGGGAGTATGCAGGCCTAGTGTAGTTTTGGGTAGAAAACATGCCTCGGGATTTATTTTTACCTCTGTGTGTGCAATAGAGATCCTACCTAGGACATGTTCGTATAATATTTATGCATTTATCCCATCATCTCCATGTTCACTTAGGGATCCATGTTAGGTATTAACCACTGCTTCACTAATGTTGTTCAAATAATTATAAGTAGCTATTTTAAAAATATTGTTTCTGCATGCATAACCTGCATATAAATATCTTGTTCTTAGGTGCATTATCATTATTTGCGTTAGAAACCATGTATCTTAGGATTTACTTTCAGCATGTCTGTATTTAAAGTTTGTGCTAAGTACCCTATTGAACGCTTAGAAAGCATGTGTTAGGTTCACTAATTAAATAAAAAAATTGAATTCCGGTATTGTTCGTGTAGTTAATAATCTTGCTGAAAATCTGTTTCAACCGTTCAAAAAATATTTTCTGCGCTCTTTTCCAAAGTTTAAAACAGGTTGCATCTTCACCATGCCATCTTTACATTCTTAGATACTATGCATTTAGGACTTGCATCATCTCGTTACTTGTTTATTAAAACCAAGTTTAAAGACCTGCATTCCCCTGATTTTATAAAATAGTAATCAACATATATTCAGACGCCTAGGCAAACCTTAGACCCAACGTTTGCTAAAAATCAGAAACTTTTTTTTGCACACTGCCTATAAACTGCATCAGTTTTAAAAATCAGTCATGCATTCCTTTCTGAAACTCATTAAATCCTGTTGTTTACTACTGTTTTTTTCATACCTAGAATTCCTGCTTAGGTTCTGAATTTGTGATGAGTGGCAATTTTACCACTCATTTTAGCCTCTTTTCAGTAGATTTTGTGCTGCTCAATGGGTATTTGAGGTTACTATCAGTGTATAATTGCTCTATTTGCAGAAAAATGATGCCATGAAGTGGTTAAGGTCAAATTGGAGTAAAATTGGGCAAAAAGAGAGTAAAGAAGAGAAAAGAGGGGAGCAATGGCCGAATGCGATCGCATATGCAACATGCGAATCACATTTCGAGCCCAGAGATCGCATACCGCAACAGAAAGTTGAGTCAAGATTAATGAGTGAAATGCAGTTAGATATGCGACCGCATATCGCAAATGCGATTTGCATTTGAGTCGCATCAACATCTGATGCCTGAAGCTACATTGTAAATGCGACGCACGAATGCG
>ML273619.1:0-43640 GCA_005239495.1 Nicotiana undulata
AATGATATAAGTGATCTAAAATATCCATGAATTGACCAGGAGAATGTCCTAGGGGTGAGATGGACTATCCGATCTGGCTGGGATCGGACTCCATGTCGTACACATGGATGACTTGGTATTGTGATATGATTACGATATGATGATGATTATTGTCCTCACTGTTTCAGTTGAGATAGTCTAGCCGATCGGGCAGAGATCGGACTTCGTGTGCAGTGCACATGCCATGGTGTTAGCCTAATCTATTCGGGCAGAGATCGGACTCCGTGTGACCAAGCCACGTTGGTGATACGTGATGTGATTGAAATTCGGACCTCACCTAGGATGGCTTAGCCGATCGGGCAGAGATCGTACTCTGTGTGACAACAACACAGTGGATAAGTTATAATAATAACAAGATGAAACTTAAAAGAACATAATCCAAAAGATGGCAAAACGGAATGAAGGATGTGGAAATTCTTGTTTGTGTTTTCCCTTGCTTCGGTGCATTGTTGTATGATACCTCTACTTGAGTTTGACTGTTGATGTTTATCCTGTCTAGAGTAGGTTTGTTCATACATACTAGTATTATTCAATGGTACTAACGTCCATGTTGTTCGGGGCGCTACATCTTTTAAATGGATGTAGGTGGTTCTGTAGCAGGTAGCACTGATCGCCGATAGTGGTGCCTTTCCTCCACCCCTTCAGCAGTTCTGGTGAGCCCCACTTCCTCTCGGAGCTGTGTGTAGTTCATGTTGACTCATTTTGTATATGTCATTCTTTTGAGGTATAGCCGGGGCCTTGTTGTCGGCAAGTCTATGTATTCTTTTCCGTACTCTTAGAGGCTCCGTAGACATTATGTGGGTTGTATATATATATTTTGGGTAGTTGTCGTATTCACTCGTAATCGTGGTCCCGAATCGGGAATGTTGTGTTTAGTGTGTATATTTTGGGAATATCAAATGCTAAAACTTTAAAAGAGAAAAAATGGACTTTATGATTATGAAGGCACGTTTTGATTTTCTCTTGCTATTTCATATGAATAATGTATGCTATAAACACGGAGAAACACGTTGGGTAGGAAAGGAAAATCAGGTTTGCTTGACCGGGTTCATTCGGTTAGGCGCCGGTCTCGTCCCTCGGTTTTGGGGCGTGACAAACTTGGTATCAGAGCCTAAGGTTTTAAAGTGTCCTAGGATGTCTCGGAGCCGTGTCTAGTAGAGCCCTTCTTGTCGGTGTGTTGTTGACCACATCTATAATTAGGGGGCTACATGGACATTTAGGAATTTCACCCTTCTTTGATACTCCAATCGCGCGATAGAGCTCAAGTTAGGGAGTTAGTTTTCCCTCCAAGCCTTATTCTCAAAATGAGTAATCATGATACCATAATCCGCAAGTTTGAAGCAATGAGGAGAGAATGATCCCACCATTGAGTCCGAAAGGATTGCCTAAGAACTTGTTAGGAGAATGTATTGAGCTGTGGAGGGATTGGTAGACCCTATCGCTAAGAGGGGAGTGCCCTTGTCCCTATTGATATCACTGCACCACCAATTCCTATAGTATATCGGTATGGTACCAACGTACTCTCGTTGTATATGTACATCCATATTGAAGAACTTTTATATGCATGGTCTTAATAAATGTTTAGTCACAAACCATTGCATGCACCTACTCTTTGAACGAGATCCAATATTTCGAGAAATCCACTCCACCGAATATTTTCTTATATGCAATCTCTTATAACATCGAGCTTTATAATCATTTCCTTGAATTGAGTTGTAGCTATAGAATTACCATTTCCAACATGCCTTTCTAAACTATAACAAGGGACTATAGTCGACGAATTTCTTACCGAATGAATGGATGGACAGTTCTAATATTTTCGCACAAAATAAAAGGGTATTTTCTCTCGGCCATTTATTCGTCTCTATTCGAAACACTAGGCCATTTTCCTTCAAGTTTTTGCATCATCTGAATGTTGACATAGTATCATAGTGAAGATCTTGCCTTGTGTCATCATCATCTGTAGTATGGTAGTGCCCTCACTCTATCTTTGTTGAGGCTTTCATTTTGGCCTAGTGGTCGGAATCGTCAAGATTTTTAATTGTTTGGTTAGAATCTCCCTCTTCTCCGACAGGTTATTTTCTCAATTTGGTCAGCTCAATTACTTTTAAACATTATTAAATCTCCATCGGAGCTAGGGTCCGTTGAGCCTCTATGTAGCTGGATCATGCTACTTATTCTTTTTGCTCATTTCATTCTTTAAGGTTCTTCTTCTTCTGGTTGTAAGGAAGACGAGCATTTTGGCTCATCTCTTGGTTCGCATAATACTTGTTTGAGTGTCGCTATATGTTATTTTCTCTATGTTGCTACGAATCCTACTGGTTTTGATGTTTGTAGTGGCTCCACTAGCCGTGAAGCTATTGAGTTTACTCTTGAAACCTCAAATTCCCTTTTTGTTAGCTCATATGACATACCCGGCCTTCCCTCAGTTGTTGACCCATTTATTAGTTCCAATTTCAAGGGCTGAAGGAAGAGCATAATTGTGTCCTTGGTATCTAGAAATACAATTTCTTTTATAAATGGTGATCCACCCAAATTCTTTACCAATTCCGCTGAATCCAGAAAATGGGATAGGTTTTACAATACCTTTATTTCTTGGTTGACTAGTTTTCGGTCCTCTGATATTACTGGGGTTTTCATTATTTTGACATAGTTAAACAAGGATATGGGATTATAGGTGACAGGGGTAAGTCAATCCATCCTCTTACTTTAACTACGAGCCTGCTTCATTCACTATCGGTTATGTTATCCCTTCTCAATCATATCCACTTAGAAGCACTATCCTTAAAGGTTGAACTCTGAACCAGAAAGAGTAGCTCTAATTTTAAAACACTTCTAGATATTTGGTCAATGGATTAATAAATGCCACAAATTACATGGGTTCCCACTTCACTTTAAGTTCATCAAGGGTTGATAGCATGCCACAATTGCTACTATTGAATGATCTCCTTTTCGAAAATGGATTATATACGCAGGTGTTAGTCCAATGATCCGCTTATCAGTCTGACTCTCACCTTTTGGTTTTGGGTTAACCAAGGAGCAATACCCCTAGTAACACATTCATATGTCAATCCTTTCTCTCGGCCAAGCCTTATTGCATCTTCAAACTTGGCTGGTAATAGCTGGTTTTGTAGAAGGGTGTTGTAGAGCTTCATTGTGAAGTAGAGTTGCTAGCCATAGTTGGATGTTTGAATTCTGGAGCTATACATCATGTGGCTACATACATAGATCTTCTTTCAAAATTTTTAGCTTCACGTGATCCCTTATATTACCCCCCTTCCTAGTAGTTACAATGTAACGGCCACTTCTATAAACTCTCTCACTTTCTTTTCATTTGCCTTGCATCATGTGTTGTTTACCCGTAATCTTCAATGCGATATTATCTCAATTTCTTGACTAGATATCCAACTATATGATCTGATTTAATTAACCTCACTTTTATGTACTCTACAAGCGCCCTGACAGTGGGCAAATTCCACCTTTACTACAGACTTCTAATGTCTTTAACTATGTTTAAGCTTGTCGATTCCAAGTGGTGCTCTTAGTTGTGCTTCCGTTCTATCTATTTTCATCTAGTAACTCTCCTTGTGAATATAATTTTATGCCTTATGGCATCAAAGGTCGGGGGTATGTTCCTTTTGTTAGGATAAACAGATATTGCTCGCACTCCTCGTGAGATTTTCTCCTAAACAATCATCTACCTACTCTGCTTATCCATATGACTAGATAACTTAGGTTACTCTTCTCTGATAAGTGCATCAAGACTTCTCACCCTTTTCATAATTATTCATACGGTCGCTTTGAGGCCTTATTCTACACTAGCTCGTAATGATTGTAAGTACCTTTTCGCCATTGTTGACGATTTTCTAGGGCTACGAGGGCTTGTCTCATGGGTTCCAAAAGTAATGATTTTTCCTTAAAGTTCAAGCTTAAAATTCCATGATTTCTAACCAAGGTGTGTCCCTTTTTCAAAACTCTTAAATGGGTCGAATTTGATAAGGTTATGTGGCTTTCTGCTCACTCGGCTTCTAGGAGTATTGGCAACGTCATTGTCATGTATGGGGAATTTTTCTACCTCTGGCATTCCACCTCCTTAGGAAGGATTAGATTGTTCGAATTATGATAATCCCATAAGTAGATGACTTCCTTTCCACCCTCATGCGCTTCTGGCATAGAGTCCTTGTGTCTTATTGCTAGGAGTGAAATCAAATTCCACGTATTTCATTTGCTGCCTCAATCACACCCACATTGCAAGAGTCTTACCATTTAAGCTCAACTACTTACCTTACACTCAGGGACACAACTGGTGTATCCTACTTGATCATTTCTTTAAAATCTCAAGTTCACATACATGGTATCCACCTTATCTAAGAATACTAGTTACCAATATGCTTCATTTATCTGATAATTGATATAGTCACCTGGATTAAACCATGTCATCATCATTAATAGAAATCCTCGTGTCTCTTAGCATATAACCTCATGAAATACTCTGGTCAGCACATTAATGGATTCCTGAATAATTCCAGCCCAATCTTGAACTTCGTTGCTCTTTATTGTATTAGATTTATTTGGTATAGAAGGTTCAAACGTGTCAAAGTCACCCTATGATCACATATATTCAGTAGGCAATTTTATGGTCAATTTATTATAACACATCTTAGAGTAATCGTGAAGGTCACCACGGGTTTAGTTTGGGTGTTCGCAAAGAGATTTAGAATTCAGGAGGGTGAACCGGTTATTCTCAAAATTTTCCCCTATAGATGTTATGTTAATTAATAATGAAGGGTACATAAGCGCATTTCCCATTAGGTTGCACTAGGAGTATGATGTTTCTCATGATTTGTGTTTTCATATGTCTATGTCTAAGAAGGTAGTTGGAGATCCTTTGTGTATCATTCTGGTGTAGATTATTGAAGGTGAAGTTAATGGGTAGTTACCTTATGCGAGGTATCTAGGTGTCATCCTTTTTAGGTAAGTTTAGGGGTTGGTATTGCTTCCGTGAATGTGTTATGGAAAAGCTTGTAAGTTGAGGAGGCCACCTTGGAGGCCGAAAGTGTCGTGGAAGGAAAATATTTTTGCTTGATTGTATATCAATTAGTTTTGACTTGAAAGGTACCTTAATAGGTGTTATGATCTAAAAATGTGCAGTCCACGTTCATGTGTCATTATGATAATGTAGTTTTTGTGATACTGAGATTAGTGTTATGAGTATATACATTGTGGTGCTTTGTCGAGTTATTGATGAGTTTTTAAGATGGTTTTGGTGGTTCTCTGACAGGTGGATAAGGCCTAGTTACAAAGTCCTAGTTAGGTATTTAGGTCAGGCTCTACCTCTCATTCGAGGACGAATGATCCTAAACGGGGGAGAATGTAAGGCCTTGGAAAATTTTGCTAAGCAATATAGGATTTCGGGGTACCAGGTAGACTAATTATAATATTTTATGTGCTATAAATATGATGTATGTATATGGTAAACAAGTGTATAGGCCATATAATAAGTAAGGTGGGGTCCAAGGAGAGGCCTAAGTCTAAGCCAAATGGGAAAATTTCATAATAGGCTAAAATTCCAAAGGTACTTACTAGTCCACACATTGAACGAGCATATATATTATGTGATGAATAACCTATCAAATGAAAGGTCTTCGAGTCTTATTTCCAACGCTTTAAACCGTTCGTCACTTGGACATTCATACACAAAGTTATGATCATATTACCGAAGGCTGGAAAAATGCGATCCTGTGCCGCATCTGCGATCGCTTTTCTGTCGCATTTTTGACTCTGCGATCGCAGATCTGTCGCAAATTGGGCCAATGTTTCCCAGTTGTGGGCACATATTTTTCGATGCATTCTGCGGCCCACATTTTTGTTTTGCGGTCCATTCTACGATCGCAGACCCTGTTTCGGAGGCTTATTTTTCCTATTTTTATAACCCGACCCCATTTTCATAAATAGGTTTAGGGGCTTCATTTGGGGTCATTTTCTACTGATTTTAGAGAGAGATGAGAGCATATATAGAGAGAAAGAAAGGGCCTAACTTCATAATCACCCAAATCTTGCTCAAGCCTTCAAGAATCAAGGAAGATAACCTTAGATTGTCCTTCATCCGGGTAAGTCCTACTCCCAAAAATTTCATGCAAGAGGTTAGGGGTTCAAATATGTTGTGAGGGTTAGAAATAGGCCATGCATGTGGGACTAAGTTGTAGTATGTGATATTAACGAACCAATTTGCGTAGTTCATGTTAAAATTTGGGTGAGGGAAGAAGAAATTGCCATTGCTAAACCTTGTAGTCTACTTCACATGTTAGGCGTTTGATGAAATTCCTAAGAGAGTTACTCCATGGGTAATCTTCCTAATTATTAATCGATTTCCGCTATCTCCTTATAGATTGTTATTGCTAGAGGTGTTGATGTATTGTATAAACTTAAGGAAAAGCTCTTTGAGGTATGTATGGCTAACTCTAATCTTCGTAGGATAAACCCATTGTGTTCACTTTTCGGGTATGATTCTCTTGTTGGATATCTATGGAATTTATGTGTTCTATGTGCCTAATTGAGGAATTATTGCTTCTATGTTGTTCCATGGTATTACCATATCGTTGTGCTACTTGAGTATATGAGTTGTGATCATTATGTTCCTTCTTCTACTATGTGTGCGATCCTTGTATATGATGGGTGTGGTAAATGTGAAAGATTGGAATGGTATAAAATATGCATCAAAACGTTGTAATGATATGAAATGTGAGTAAAGAGATTGTAATGATGTGAAATACGAATCAAGAGGTTGAATTGATATGAAACATGAACTAATGGATTGAGTTGTTATGGAATATGGATTAAAGGATGAATTGTTGCGAAATATGAATCAAAGGATTCTAATGATATGAAAGATGAATCAAAGAACAATATGTGTTGGGGATCAAAAAGGTTAAAAATGATATAAGGGATCTAAAATATACATGAATTGACCAGGAGAATGTCCTAGGGGTGAGATGGCCTATCCGATCTGGCTGGGATCGGACTCCATGTCGTACACATGGATGACTTGATATTGTGATATGATTATAATATGATGATGATTACTTTCCTCACTATTTTAGTTGAGATGGTCTAGCCGATCGGGCAGAGATCGGACTTCGTGTGCAGTGCACATGCCACAGTGTTAGCCTAGCCGATTCGGGCAAAGATCGGACTCCGTGTGACAATGACACGGTGGATCAGTAATAATAATAATAAGATGAAACTTAAAAGAACATAATCCAAAAGATGGCAAAACGGGATGAGGGATGTTGAAATTCTTGTATGTGTTTTCCCTTGCTTAGGTGCATTGTTGTATGATGCCTCTACTTGAGTTTGACTGTTGATGTTTATCCTATCTAGAGTAGGTTTGTTCATACATACTAGTACTATTCAATGGTACTAACGTCCATGTTGTCGGGGGCGCTACATCTTTTAAATGGATGTAGGTGGTTCTGTAGCAGGTAGCACTGATCGCCGATAGTGGTGCCTTTCCTCTATCCCTTCAGCAGTTCTGGTGAGCCCCACTTCCTCTCGGAGTTGTGTGTAGTTCATGTTGACTCATTTTGTATATGTCGTTCTTTTGAGGTATAGCCGGCAACTTTGTTGCCGGCAAGTCTGTGTATTCTTTTCCATACTCTTAGAGGCCCCGTAGACATTATATGGGTTGTATATATATATATATATATATTTTTGGGTAGTTGTCGTATTTACTCGTAATCGTGGTCCCGTATCAGGAATGTTGTACTTAGTGTGTATATTTTGGGAATATCAAATGCTATAAAAGAGGAAAAATGGACTTTATGATTATGAAGGCACGTTTTGATTTTCTCTTGCTATTTCATATGAATAATGTATGCTATAAACACGGGGAAGCGCATTGGGTAGGAAAGGAAAATCAGGTTTGCTTGACCGGGTTCATTCGGTTAGGCGCCGGTCCCGTCCCTCGAATTTGGGGCGTGACAATGACCTCGTGAAAGCCCGATGTTTTCATGAAATCCATCGGGGCAGGCTCTACTGCGGGAATCTCTCCCTGCTCCTCAACGATAGGATCCTTTGCTGGATCCGATGGTAGTGCAACTGGGGAAGTTCTGGGACGCCCTCGTCCCCTACCTCGGGTTGATGCCCTCCCTCGGCCTCTAGAAATGGGGGGAGCAGCTCCTCCCGGGTTTGGAACATCAGTTGTACGCATCCTCAACATCTGTGAGAGAATAGAAGAATGAAATTTAATATACCATCAACTGCACGATAGAAGATGAATAAAGAGTAGTTTCCTAACACCTCATATCCTCCCGAAGATAAGTACATACGTCTTCGTACCGATACGCAAGACTTTATTGGGTATGCCCATTACTTGTGAGACCTACGTGAACCTAGTGCTTTGACACCATGTTGTCACGACCCAATTTCCATTTTAGGTCGCGATGGCGCCTAACACCGATGTTAGGCAAGCCAACACTAATCAACTAATGGGTTACATTATTTTTACCAAACATTCCCAATGTTTACTTAACTCAAATTTAAAGCATTCGATAAATAAGGAATAATTTAGGCAATTTAGAACTGAAATGACCAAAAGAAGTCATAATTAAGTGATAACATCCCAAAAGAATAGTCTACTAATGTGTGTGCCAGGAACTAGTGTCACAAGTACGTGGGCATCTAGTAGAATGTACAAAAGAATATATCTACCCTACTGCCTGAAATAGAATAGACAGTAAATAACAAAAGAGAGACTCCAACACGCTACTGAACGGCATCAGAAGGGAGCAGGTCACCGTGGAATCTCGTCCAAGTATCAATAATGTGCACCGGACATGTAGCTAGATGCACCTGCCTCAGATCCTATACAATTAAGTACAGAAGCGTAGTATGAGTACATAATCAATATGTATCCAGTAAGTATCCAGCCTAACCTCGAAAAAGTAGTAACGAGGGGTCGACTTGACACTCACTAGGGCCACTAATGATATAATCTAAGTGTAACTCTAAGCAGGAATAGCATTAGTAACAATGACAGTTTAAGAGAAAGAAAAGTAAGACAATATTTCATAAGGGTCATGTCAATCTCAGTCTTACCATGTAACAACTTACATTTCAAAGCAATTTAATAATATAAATCACGGAAAACTTCAAATAAATAACATGCGCATATCATGCCGAGGTCGTACAACCCGATCCAACATAATATTAAATTGTGCACTACCAGAGGGTCGAATGGAGCGAACTATAGATGCATATATTCACTACTGAGGACCTCGACCCGATCCACAAATAACAACTTATTTTCAAGAACACGCAAGTTCCCCTTTTATAGTCAAGTATTCCATACAACCCGTCAAGTAAGTGAATCTAATCTCATACAATTCTTTTATAAATTTCTAACATGATTCAAGTAATTATTTTGATAAATAAGGGCACGAAATTTCAAATATAGCATGATAAAGACCCTAAACTACCCGGACAATAGCATACTAGTAGCTACGTACGGACTCTCATCACCTCGTACATACGTAGCCTTCACAAATAGGTTCAAACATGTATTTAATTCACCTATGGGGTTAATTCCCTCTTACAAGGTTAGAAAGGAGGCTTACCTCATATCAAAGCCTACTTCCCAATTCAAGAACATGCTCAAACCTCCAAATTTGACGCCCAACAACTCGAAACTAGTCAAACATTAAATAAACTAACCACTCTATGCTCAAAAGTTCATAATTCCACCATTTAAGTGATTACCCAAACTAATTTGCAAGATTCCTAAAATTCACCCCGGGCCCACATGCTTGGATTCCGGAAATTTTTGAAGGAAATCGTTACCCATAACCTTAGGATCAAGAATATATGACTTTTACTAGATTCCATAACAAATTTCGTGGTTAGATCTTGTTTTTATCAAAACCCTAGGTTTTTACTCTAAACCCATAATTTTTATTAATTTTTGCATGTTAATCTACCCATAATCTATGTATTTAACTCATGTTGTATATGAATTACTTACCTCAAAGTGCTAGGTGGAAGCCTCATTCCAAAAGCTCTTAAAATCGCCTAAGTGTTGAAGTGAATTTGAATAAATGGCCTAAGTCCCGTATTAGAAGAGCTGGATACAGCCCTCTGATGTCGCATTTGCGACACTAGGTTCATAAATGCGAGGGTCGAAAATGCGATTAAAGCCTCGCAAATGCGAAGCCTGGGCGTCAGAGGTGGGGTTCGCAAATGCGACCAAGTGGTCGCAAATGTGGCTTTTGCTAAGATCGCAAATGCGGCGCATGTGTCGCAAATGCGAACACTGCCGGGGTCGGCTCCCTTCGGAATTGTGAAGCCTTCATCGCAAATGTGAGGTTCGCAAGTGTGAACCTTTTCTCGTATTTGCGAGATCTGCAGCAGTTGCTAAGGACACCAGAAATCTGTTGTCTTTTCAACCCCTCCCACATGTCCGACTCACCCGAGCCCTCGGGGCTCCACTCTGAATACTCACGGAAGTCTAATAGCATCATACAATCTTGCTCGCGCGATTGAAACACTGAAATAACATCAAAAACTAAGAATCGCCACCCAAAACCAATGAATCAAACTTAAGAACTTCAATTTATTCATTTCACTCCTAATGCGCCGAAATGTACTTATACTACTTGGAATGCCACCAAATTTTGCGTGCAAGTCTTAAATGACATTACGAGACTATTCCTAGTCTCGGAATTCTGCTTGGACCTCAATATCACCAAAACACATTCCAACCCACATTTATAGAAAGGGGTTTATAGAGAATTACTTTGTGTGGACTAATCATGGAGAGATCGATGATAGCCGTGGAATATATCATAACATGGTTGTTGGTGAAAGTAGTAGGTCGGTGGAGAAAAGAAATCATGATTCTAGAATTTAGGATATGGTTGAGGATGCTTTTTGGATGCACTCTGGGGGTGAGCCCAATGAAAATGTTGAACAAACTCCTAACGATGATGCAAAAAGTTTTTATGAACAGCTAGACGAAGCTAGTCGTACATTACATGAAGGAAGTTCTCACTCTGAGTTGTATGCTGCAGTTAGATTACTAAGTATCAAATCTGATTGGAATATTTCTCAAGTGGACATGGACTCTTTCATTGACCTTATGAGTGAACTAGTTTACCCAAATATCAACTTACCTGGTGATTTCAATAAGGCAAAGAGATTGGTTTCTAAGTTAGGACTTTCGTCGATGAGAATTATTATTTTGAAGATGGTTGCATTTTATATTATAAAGATGATGAAAATTTAGAAAGTTGTAAATTCTGCAGAAAGCCACGTTTCAAGAGGCTTTCCAGCAGGAATTTGGTCTTTGTGAAGGTAATGAATTATTTACCTATTATACTGATAACTAGGATTTTTACCTTGTTTTCCGCCCTTCTATGCTTAGGTTTTGGTTATATTTATACACAAAGTAGCCCCGAAAGCTTATATGTTGTGCTTGTTGCAGGATTGAACCAGAAATGATGACATTCAGTCAAGAATATGCTCAAAACAGGAGTGAATCTTGCACAACTACCAAGAACAACAAAAGTGACCAAGGAAAATGCCCACCGCAGTCGCGGTCCATTCTCCGCGGACCGCGGTGTTAAACTTCAGAGAATCACTCAAGGTAGCATATCCCACCGCGGTCGCAGTCCAATCTCCGCGAACCGCGGTGGTGAGATTCAGAGATGGGCATTCCAAGCAAAAAGCCACCGCGGTCCAGAGGTTCAAAGAGTGTGATTCAAGGCCAATGCTCACCGCGCCGCGGTCCATTTACCGCGGTCCGCGGTAGAGCACCTTCAGAGACTCAAAGGTCACAACTTTAGTTATCCACCGCGGACCGCGGTCGATTTTGTGGGGTCCGCGGTAGCCCCACAGGGTTTGTCCAGATTTTCGGCTGAGTATAAATAGCTTATTTTGTAATTGTTTTAGGTTATCTTTGTAATCTTTGAATTTTCTGAACGAAAGAGAACATGAATAGCTAGGTTTTCATCTTTTTAGCTTATTTCTAGCATTTTTAACATTGAACCCTTGAGTTTATTGTTAAGAATCATTAATATGGGTTCTATTTCATCTCTTTCATTGAATTTATCTCTGATTATGAGTAGATATACCCATTAGCTAGGGTTGTGGCACAACCCTAGTGTAGGTATTTGATGGGTTTCTAAATTTAGGGTTTGGATGTTTATGGGTGTTTGTTATTTGGGCTAATTTAGGGTTCTTATTGATAATTAGTGATTACAAACACTAATTAACCTTTTCATGACTTGGGTCCTTCTTGAGAAAGAGGATTTGAGTCTAGAAAATTAGCCTAACAATGAATTAAGGCATTATCAAGAGATTGGTAGTCCCAATCAATTGTGTTGAACCCAGAAATGGTAAAACCCTGCTTGAGCCCTAATTAACGGGTTAAACCTCGAGAGAGTAATACCTTACTTGCACCTCAATTGCTTGATTAATTGACACCCAATTGGCCTCGAGAGAGGTAATTAGGGAAAAGCCACTCAAACTACTGAGAGGTATAGAGTGGGCACATCCGTGCATTGGTTATAGTTGTATCCCGAATCAACATCCTTACTTTAGAACATTGAAATCCATTAAGTATCCGCCTAGGTGAAAGTCGTGACCCTAGTGCCTTTATCCTTATAAGAAAACAACATCAAAACAAATTAGTTAATCAATTAGCATTTAACAGTAGCTTAATACTTAATATAGTTCAAAACACCCTATCATGAGAAGTGCAATTAGAAACACGAGGCTCTACTAGTTCACATAGACACTCACTCCAATTGTTGACTCCCTAAGGATTCGATCCCGACCTATCGGGTAAAAGCTGCACCGACCCTTATTTTCCTACTCCTATAGTAGCGAGGGTGAGAGCCGTTCACTTTTTGGCGCCGTTGCCGGGGAGTTAAGACGGTGTTGATTATCTACGTGTATAGTAGCGTTAAGTGTTTTTCTTTCTTTCTGTTTTTAACCTTTTTGTTTAATCTACTCAGGTAAAAAAATGGCGGATCCAATGGGAAACGTTATTGCGGGGGAGGAGGTATATGATAATCAAGAGGACAAAATCAATCAATTACCTCCACAAAGAAGGGGCCGACAAGCCAATCTACAAGATGACACCCAGACCCTCCCCTGCCCCTACCTCCTAGAGCTGCCCCTCGGGTCCCTCCAAATGAGGGGTATGCTAGTGCTATTGTTCCGCCGAGGATTCGGGCAGGTAAATTCAAAATTACAAACGTGATTCTCACCCTCCTAGAGCAACGGGGGTATTTTACCGGACCGCGCACCAGAATGCCTATAAGCATCTCAAGGGCTTCGTAGATACTTGCTGGGGAAGTAAACAGACAAATGTCTCGGAGGATGCATTACGACTCAGGTTGTTCCCTATCTCTCTTCGGGGGAAAGCCCTTGATTGGCTCGAGCGTCTCCCCAACAATTAAATATCAACTTGGGATGAGCTCGCGGACACATTCATTGCCAAATTCTTTTCCCCGAGTCATATGGCGGCACTTCGAGATGAAATATTGGCCTTCAAACAAGAACCCAATGAGCCCTTACATGAGATATGGGAGAGATATAGGACCATGGTTAAGGAATGTCCGAACAACGACTTGACTGAAGCCATGATCCAACAGACTTTCTACCGAGGGATTAACACTGTGAATCAATGTGTGGTCAATCAGTTGGCCGGTGGAAATTTTATGAAGTTCACTTATCCCGAGGCATATGAGATTCTAGATGAGATGGCCAACAAATCATCGACTTGGCAAAGTAGAGCTAATGTGCCTCAAGGAGAGACCGCTGTGAATAGTCTCCATAAAGAGCTCCAAGAACAAGGGCAAGCAATTGCCGAGCTCACTACTACCATGAATCAACTTGCCAAAGCCCAACTCCAACAATTGCAAGGGCCGAAGAAAGTGAATATTATGGAAGGAGTGAACATGCAAGGAAATCAAAGGAGACCTCGGGGGAACTCTAAGCAAAACCATAATGATCAAAGTGACCAAGGGCCTAGTGGGTATGGCCAAGATGAAGAGTATGATGCCCAAGAGGAAGATGTGATGTATGCAAACTGTCGCGCCCCCTTTTTCTATCGCACGGGTCAGGTACAGAGAGATCGGGTTTATGAAATTTTGGACAACTCCTTAAAGGAAAGGTTTAAGGAAGAGTCGCCACCTAACGAATTTTATGGTGCGTTATGGCACCTAGAGTAAATAACTCATGAACTAGTTTGCATTACCAGAGATTGGGTAAGGGCTTGAAATTATCCCAAGGGGAAGGTGTTAGGCACCCCTCAGGATCCACAACTGTGGGTCCCAGCCAAGAAATTTTGTGAATTTGGACAGACAAACAAGTAAGGCTCAGATAAGAGGGGATTTCATACAAAGCACAAGTTTTATTAAAGAAAGCTTTTAGAAACATTGCAAATATTTAAAGAAATTATCCTAGGTTTAAAGTAATACGGACCACCTCAATGCAATACCCGGTATGTCACTTCCTCAAAGAGGCGGCTACACGTGGTATTAGCGCACCGGTCATCATATCCGTATTCTACCCTTCCCACCCCGTAAAGGTTATTTTAAAATGCGTGTGTGCTGGTCCCGAGAGCTTATTGCGTGCTATTACCCGTCCCATTCTATAAGTCCTGGAGGGTATTTAGGACTATTATTCCTACAAGGCAGGGACTAGGATGAACCCTTAGGTTTAAAGAATAAAACACTAAGCGACATACATAACAAGTAGGACTGCACGTATAAGGGAACACATAGAGGCAAATAAAGGCTCACAGACCCCTCAACAGGTAGACATATAAGTAGCACGTCTCAAACACACTTAAGGTCTCAACGATGGGAGTTTAAAACACGAGTTTAAAGTGGAACCAGTAAGTTGCAAAAGGATCTGCTTTGAAAAACTTAGCGATGAAGTAGACAACTAAATTTAGATTGAGTAATTCAGAAAATGGTTGATTTTTAGAAATGCAGTTGTTTAGAGACAACGGTAGGATTTAGAAGATATAAAGAGGTTTAAAGTTTCCAGAAAATATAGATGAAAAACATTAAAGCATGTTTTGCAGTGATATAGTGATTTTAAAAGAGATGTGACTAAAATGAAGTAGCTTAACAGAGAGTAGTAGTTAAAAAGAGAATTGTAGTAAAAGAGTGGTAAAATTGTACCAAAAACAGCAGGTTTACAGAGCAAGGATTCGGAATGGAACGATTAGAGCGGAGTGAAGTAACTTTACAACCCAGCAGTTTGAAAACATAATAGTACAAGAGCCAGAAAATCCTAAGGGTTAGAAAATGTACGACTTCAAGATTTGCTAAAATATAGAGTAGGAGTCTTAATAAGAAGTAGAGTGAACTTCAGACAGGCAAAATCAAGAATGGGAGCAGTAGGGTTCAAAAAGGTTAAAAGAGGGTGATTAAACTAGTAGAACATATTTGATTTGATTTTAATACGCATTAGGCCTAAAGTTTGCCTAGGCGTCGTATACATTGCCTAACTATCTCAAAGGGTGAATATGCATATTTGGATTCTCATTTTAAAGATATATATTTGCAGAAAATGTTTCAAGTAGACTAATCATATTTTATGGGATTATTAGATTAACATGCTAATTGGGCTTTCAGCTACTGTAGTTCGACAAATAAGAAGTCCTAAAGGCAGGATATCTAATGCACACAAGTGTACCCTAAAACATGGTTTCTAAATGCCATGATCATGAAAAATGAAGTGATAATGCCTTACAACCGTTTATTTGCTTGTTCTCGTTATTAGTGTGATCATGGTTTACGAAATGAACATAATAGATATGCTGAAAATTGAAGAACCTAAAGTAGGATTTCTAATGAGATGCATGTCCTAGGCAGATTATCTATTGCACAAGTAAATAGAAGCCTATAAGCATGTTGTCTACCCATGATTACACTAAGCATGCATAACCCCCGTATCCACTATCCAGCCCTAGTTATTCGTTTACAAATTATTACAAACTAGTAATAAATGAATTACAGTAATGAAAAAAGAAAAATAAGAAGTTATTCTATAGGGAGCCTTCAGTCAGGCCCAATCTCCCAACCTCACACCTTTCGAGTTTCACAGAATTACATGGCCTGGGTGCGGCAAAGTTCCCTAGGGTCCCAAATGTGTCCCTGGACAATACCAGCACCCAAGCAAATTGCCAAGATTTTAACAAAGTGCAGTGTGGAATTACCAGCCTTGTGTGTCAAAGTTCAATGAGTACTCAAGGGTACTCAAGGCAATGCTCACACGAAGGGGGTAGGACCTTATTTCTAAGAGTAGTGTGAAGTGCAGGGAAGAGAGGAAAGTTCATAGTTTAAGAAAGGAGTTTTCTTTTAAAACTGGAGAGTTGTTTTTTAAAAGACTAACCTAAAACAATTAGAAACACCAATCAAAGGTTCAACAATATAGAGTTGCACACAAGGACTATGGGGTAGAGGGGACAAATAGATCACAACCCAGGAGGTACAGAGACTCACAAGGCATGAATACACGAAATCACAGAGGTTCAGGGGACCAAGAAATGGTCAAGTTTAGACATAATAGTAGACAGTAACAGAATACATATATAACAGGTAGGATTAAAAGCAAGTAACAATCATGGGAGCATGTAAGTCATAGATAGGATGACTAGTAACAGATAAAGGTTCAGGGACCAGGGCACAGGAAAGTTCATACATGCTACAATAATAGAGATGGCCTAACAGATGCATACAAGAATAAGTAAAGCCCATAACACGTATTGATTTAATCATAAACAGGTAAAGAAGTAAGCATGGCGAGTATCAACAGGCAAATAGGGCATCAATTGCATGTAAAACAGTAGAAGTATAGGTAGAAAAACAATTAAGAATATAACATAGTGAAGTAGTAATAACCACATTGGTTTGGAAACTTTTGAAGCTAAATCAGGACATACCAGTAACAAGAAAGAGCACAGCAGAATGAAAGAGCCAAGTATGAGCACAATATTAGCCTTGGCTTTCAGCCGGCTAATAACAGTCAAGAGTAGAGAACAACAGTAGGGCAGAGAAAGAAAGGAGCAAGAACACAAGAGAGAATAGTGTATTGTAATGTACTCGTGTATTGTCGTGTGAATTCTCAGTGTCTGTAAAGAGGGAAGAAAAGTCCTTATATAGTTTTGAAAACAAGCAGTACTTAAGCAACGAGTGCACAAACACGGAAATAACAATCTATTAGTGTCAATTAAGCCAACTTGACTCCTTTAATTAAGGATTCTAGTTCAAACGGTATAGTCGAGGAAGAATAAGGAAAGAAAATAAGTTTAATAAGGCTGATTAGGGCGGAAAAATCACATAGTGCATAAACAAAGCCAAATACATAGTGGGTAATTAAGAAAAGTTGAAATGATATCACATTTATGAAAATAAAATAGGGTATCAGTTGGAAAATCAATTAAGAGGATTTCGAATTCTATTGTAATCACAGAGAATCCAGAGTAATTAAGGAAAGCCTCACATGAATATAGAAATAATTAAAAATTTGGTACAGAATTACAGAAAGAATATACAAGACCATGTATTTAAGGAAAACATTATAAGCATGGGATTCTTTACACACAAAAAAATCAATATAAGACAAGTAAACATCCAATAGGATAGAGGTCGGAATTATCAAGCATTTAAATAGCAGTCACATGATTAACAGGAAGAGATACTCATAGAACAGCAGGAATTAGAGGCCGTGACCATGAATCAAAGCAGAAGTTGCAGAAAACACATAAATGCATAGTCAAGTAGTAAAGAACAACCCAGAATACTTAGGGTTTCACCAATAATAGTTCAAATAACATAAAATTAGGAGATAATAGCTTAAAACACAGTAGAGGCATTTAAAAAAAATCAGAGGTAAACAGATTTGAGAACAGGGTCGAGAAACCCTAGTTTCAAAAAGGAGACAAAAATGCTTAAAACTTGAAAAACCGAAAAGATCCAGTAGAGGATAGTTCAAAACATAAAAGAAGTGAGTCGAAATCGTTAAAATACAGAGATTTAAGAAGTTTATGTTGAGATTAGGGTTTCATGAGAAACCAGAGAGAGTAAGGGAACCTGGCTGTGAAACTCAGAACAGTGGTATTTAGAGCACCATCGAGTCAAAACCCATCGGAGAAAGGCCGGAAACAACTCTAGGCAAAGCTTCTAGTGGTGTTCCGGCATGGTTGAAACCCATGGAGGTCTCAAAGACGGAGATTATCGGAGAGATAAGGCTTAAAGGCGGCTGGTGGTCGAAAGGGTTGAGACTGGAGGTGGCCGGAGAGACGGTGAAGGCCATCGGAGAAGAAGAAGAACCCAGAAGGTTCTAGAGAGAGGAGGAGAGGAAGAGGCAGATTGAGAGAGAGAGATGGTCTCGAAAATGAAAGACGGGGAGGGGGGTTGGTTAGAGTTAATTAAGGAAATAAAAGATCTGGGCCGTTGATATTATTTGATCAACGACTCAGATCTGCCCGGGGTTGGGCCGGGTAGAGAGATGGTTTGGGCTGGGTCATTTGTGGGTCTGATGGGTTGGGTATTTGGGGTTCGAATGTGGCTAGAATTTAAATAAAAGAAGGCTAGGTGTTAAATACCCAATAAAAATAGGTAATTAATTAATAAAAAATATTTAATAATTATAAAAGATGAAATTAAGCTAAATAGGTAAAATTACAATAATTAACTAATATTAAACATAAATTTTGAATTTAAAAAAGGTATAAAATGTCTAATTAGGCCATAATTGCAAAATGATTGTAATTGTAATTAAATAAGACCCAATTGTCCAATTCATGAAACAATTGGATTTTAATAAATAGAAAATGACTATAAATGATATATTGAGCTAGGAAGTATTTTTGAAATTATTTAGGGCATACTTTATGAATTAAAATGGATAAATAGTTTAAGTAAAAATATGGAAAAACAGAGAAAAATACTCATTATTGCAAAGAGTGATTTTGAAAGCTGATATGCAAGTTAAAAAAATAATTTGAGGAAAAATTGGGTATCAACAGCTGTCCCTCTTTACCCGGGAAGGATGAAAAAGTTGTCGGGTAAAGATATGATGGCCAATTTTGACCGAGTGGAAATTGGAAGAGAGATTTAGGTCGCACCATGGTTTCTGAGTTGCTTACATATCCCTGGTTTTACAGGAATCAGGCCGTAGGTAGTTCCGGAATCATCGGCGAAATATACCGGTGATGTTTCACAAGAGTGGGCGCAAAGTGCAAGGTAAGGCAAAATTGGAAGGTCTTACGGGGTTGTTTTGGAGAAATGGAGTGGTCCGCTCCTGCCTGGTTGGCTGTTTCGGCCGAATTACCTACAAATAAATAACAAGCATATATCGTGCATAATATAAATATGATGCAAGTTCCCGTTGGACTATGAATGTTGTCTTCGGACAAATTAGGATGATGTCCTTAGACCATGATGTCCTAGGCCATGAATCGCTTGGTGCGGGATTCGCAGGCTATGAAATGATGTTCTCGGGCCGTGAGGATGGTGCCTTAGAATAATGATATGCAGGTTGAATAAAACAGATCCTTAGGCCATGAAATGATGTTCTCGGGCCATGAAGATGGTGCCTCTGAACGATGACTCCCTTGGACAAGTTAGCGATATTTCAGCCCATGAAGAATGCAGTAGTATGATGTTGACAAGATAGAGCTTAGTCTTGCGATTTGCGAAAGGAAGAGGGGCAGAGCTTAGCCCAGAAGAAAGCGTAAATAAATAACGTAACGAAAGGTGATTGCTTTGAAAAGGTAGAAAGGAGCTTTGCATAATGAAATAAAATGTGGAGAGAGGTAGCGTGGAACCTCGGAAGGAAGAATGATAGCCTTATGCAATGCAGGAAATAAATGCTGGGGAGGTAGCGCTTAACCTCGGAAGGCAAAATGGTAGATATGCAATGCGAGTGTAGGGGAGGTAGAGCTTAACCTCGGAAGGCAGAACGGTAGCCTTATGCAATACGAGTGTAGGGGAGGTAGAGCTTAACCTCGGAAGGCAGAATGGTAGCCTTATGAAAAGATGCGAATGTAAGGGAGGTAGAGCTTAACCTCGGAAGGCAGAACGGTAGCCTTATGCAATGCGAGAAAATGCAGGGAGACAGTTCTTACTCTCGGAAGGCAGAATAGTAGCCTTATGCAATGCGAGAAAATGCAGGGAGACAATGCTTAGTCTCGGAAGGCAGAATAGTATCCTTATGCAATGCGAGAAAATGCAGGGAGACAGTGCTTAGTCTCGGAAGGCAGAATAGTAGCCTTATGCAAAGATGCGAATGCAGGGGAGGTAGAGCTTAACCTCGGAAGGCAGAATGGTAGCCTTATGTAATGCGAGAAAATGCAGGGAGACACTGCTTAGTCTCGGAAGGCAGAATGGTAGCCTTATGCAATGCGAGAAAAAATAAAATGACAGTAAGAGTTCTTAGCTGATGATAAATTTGGCGATATGATTGTTGTGAATGAAGCGTTGTTTGCGATAATAGTAAGCGTCGGCATGCGCGACGAGCTTGAGAGCATATCCTTGAGAAGTATGTGTCTTGCGGGGATAATAAGATGTTTTGGACTTTCGCCGTATTTGTGCCTGCATCAAAAGAAAAAATCGTGAGTTCTGTAAAGGGGAGGGTTAGTTCGTATCCCCGCTGGCTCGGCTCGGCCTATCTGCTTGATAATGATAACTTTTTGTACCATGGGGGTAGCGTTGCTAAGCAAGCTGTTTTGGGTAAGTATGCATGATTTTGTAAAAGTATAACATATATAATTTAAAATAGTTTTAGATGAACCGACGACCGTGACACGGTTCAAGACATTGCAACCTCTCATGCTACGGAGTTTTGAGGATCCTCCTCAAAATTATGCCCCAGTTTGATAGGTGAATGCGTCTGGGTGCTGCTTGTGCGGCGATAGGCTAAACTTGCTTCGGAATTTTGAGGTCCCTCCTCAAAATTCTGCCCTAGTTTCCATTCGTGGGGAAAATGAAATTTTTATTAAAATGTGACCGAACCCATAGGGCTGCTTACGTATCCCCTCTTAAACGGGAACCAGGTCAGGCGTAGTTCAATTTACAACATTGAGAAAAGCATAAAGAGTTACACATAGTAGCGCTTGACTGCATCTGAGTTGATTGGTTTAGGCCAAACTTCTCCATCCATTTCTGCAAGTATGAGTGCTCCTCCTGTCAGCACTCGGTGGACCATGTACGGGCCCTGCCAATTGGGAGAGAATTTCCCTTTTGCTTCGTCTTGATGAGGAAATTTTTTCTTTAACACTATCTGCCCCGGTGCGAATCGTCTTGGTTTGACTTTCTTATTGAAGGCTCTGGTCATTATGTTCTGATATAGACCATGACAAACCGCGTTCATTCTTTTTCCGTCTGTGAGGGCCAATTGCTCATAGCTGCTTCTTACCCATTCTGCGTCGCTGAGCTTAGCTTCTTGTATGATTCTCAGAGATGGAATCTCAACCTCAGTGGGAATAACAGCCTCTGTGCCGTATACCAACATATAAGGAGTTTCCCCAGTTGATGTGCGAATTGTGGTGCGGTATCCCAGTAGGGCGAATGACAACTTCTCATGCCACTGCTTGTGTTTCTCTATCATCTTTCTTAGTATCTTCTTGATGTTCTTGTTGGCAGCCTCAACGACTCCATTCATTTGAGGTCTGAATGTTGTAGAATTCTTGTGTTTGATCTTGAAGGTTTCACACATTTCTTTCATCAAATCACTGTTTAGGTTGGAACCATTGTCGATGATGATCGACTCTGGAACTCCGATCTGACAAACAATGCGGTCGCGGACAAAGTCGGCCACGACTTTCTTGGTAACTGCTTTGTAAGATGTTGCTTTGACCCATTTGGTGAATTAGTCAATGGCGACCAAGATAAACCTGTCCGTTGGAGGCGGCATGCTCGATTGGTCCAATAACATCCATGCCCCAAGCGGCGAACGACCAGGGTAAGCTTGTTGCATTAAGCTCACTCGGAGGTACCCTTATCATATCCCCATGTATCTGACATCGGTGGCATTTGCGGACATACTGGATGCAGTCTGTTTCCATAGTTATCCAGAAATAACCAGCCCGTAGTATCTTCTTTACTAGAACAAACCCGTTCATATGAGGACCGCATGTACCAGCATGTATTTCCTCCAACAACTTTGTTGCTTCCTTTGCTTCGACACATCTTAGCGAACCCAGATCGGGATTCCTCCTGTACAGGATTCCTCTGCTGTGAAAGAAATTGTTTGATAACCTTCGAAGACTGCGCTTCTGAGTAGCGTTTGCAAGCTCTGGGTACTCTCCCTTTGCCAAGTACTCCTTGATATCATGAAACCAAGGTTTTCCGTCTGCTTCCTCTTCAACATGGGCGCAGTAAGCCGGATAATTGTGGATCATCACTGGGATGGGATCAATGAAGTTCTTGTCTGGATGCTGGATCATGGATGACAAGGTAACCAATGCATCAGCGAACTCATTCTGGATTCTGGGAATGTGCCGGAATTTAATCTTTGTGAACCTCTTTCTCAATTCCTGCACACGATGTAGGTATGGCAGTATCTTGGAATTCTTGGTCGCCCATTCTCCTTGGACTTGGCGTATCAATAAGTCTGAGTCACCAATCACTAATAATTCCTGAACATTCATGTCGATGGCCAAGTTGAGCCCCAGGATGCAGGCCTCATATTCAACCATGTTGTTGGTGAAGGGAAATTTGAGTTTTGCGGATACCGGATAATGCTGACCGGTTTATGATATCAGGACTGCTCCAATACCAACCCCTTTGAAATTTGCTGCTCCATCAAAGAACATCCTCCAACCGTTGTAGGATTTTGCAATGTCCTCTCCTACGAATGACACTTCTTCATCGGGGAAATACGTTTTCAATGGTTCGTTTTCTCCGTCCACAGGATTTTCAGCAAGATGATCGGCTAATGCTTGTCCCTTGACCGCCTTCTGAGTTACGTAAATGATGTCAAACTCACTTAACAGGATCTTCCATTTAGCTAGCTTGCCAGTGGGCATGGGCTTCTGAAAGATGTACTTTAGCGGATCCATCCTCGATATGAGGTACGTTGTGTAGGCACAGAAATAATGCCTCAGCTTCTGTGCGACCCAAGTCAAAGCACAACAGGTGCGTTCTAATAGAGAATACCGGGCCTCATACGGAGTAAACTTCTTGCTGAGGTAGTAAATTGCTTGCTCTTTCCTCCCTGTTTCGTCATGTTGCCCGAGAACGCAACCGAAAGCTCCATCTAACACAGCAAGGTAGAGTAATAGAGGTCTACCCGGATCTGGAGGTACCAAGACTGGTGGTGTTGAGAGGTACTCTTTGATTCTGTCGAAGGCCTTTTGACAATCCTCAGTCCATTTGGTGGCAGCATCCTTTCTTAGCATCTTGAAAATCGGTTCACAAATGACAGTGGACTGGGCTATGAACCGACTGATATAATTGAGCCTTCCCAGAAAGCTCATAACATCCTTCTTGTTCCTTGGTGGCGGAAATTCTTGGATGGCTTTGACCTTTGATGGATCTAGCTCTATTCCTCGATGACTGACAATGAATCCTAGAAGCTTGCCAACAGGAACCCCGAACGCACACTTTGTGGGGTTAAGTTTCAGATTGTATTTCCTTAGCCTGTTGAAGAACTTTCTCAAATCTTCCATGTGATCAACAACTTTCTTTGATTTGATGATGACGTCATCCACATATACTTCGATCTCCTTGTGAATCATATCATGGAAGATAGCAGTCATGGTTCTCATGTAAGTGGCCCCTGCATTTTTCAGACCGAATGGCATCATTTTGTAGAAATACACTCCCCACGGCGTAATGAAGGAAGTTTTCTCAGCATATTCTTCGTCCATCCAAATCTGATGGTAACCAACAAAACAATCTACAAAGGACTGCAAATCGTGCTTGGAACAGTTGTCAATTAAGATGTGTATGTTTGGCAGGGGGAAGTCGTCTTTCGGACTGGCCCGGTTGAGATCCCGGTAGTCCACGCAGACTCTGACCTTCCCATCTTTCTTTGGTACATGCACAGTGTTGTCTAACCATGTAGGATATTCGACCACCCAGAGAACCCCGGCGTTGATCTGCTTGGTGACCTCTTCTTTGATTTTCAAGCTCATGTCTGGTTTGAACTTCCTGAGCTTTTGCATCACTGGTAGGCATGTTGGACTGGTTGGAAGCTTGTGGGCCACAACAGATGTACTGAGGCCAGTCATGTCATCATATGACCAGGCGAATATGTCCTCATATTCCCTTAAGAATTCCGTATATTCCTCCTTTTCTAACGGCGCCAGATGAATGCCGATGCGTGTTTCTTTGATGTTCTCTGCGTTTCCCTAGTTGACGAACTCAGTATCTTCTAAGTTAGACTTAGGTCTATTCTCAAAATTCTCTACCTCTTTAATAATATCCTCAGGTATATCATCCTCGTCTAACTCGGAATCCGTTTGTTGTGTTGCCTCGTTGCATGTCGTAGTCGTCGGTTCATCAAGACAAGTAATAGTAATGCTGTGTAAATAAAGTAATGGGGAGGAAAACAATAGCAAGTAAATATAAGATTTATAAAGAAGCTGGAAATGCTTTGATAAATTAAATAATTATTTGAACATGGGAGCTCTTTCTTGCAGAAATTAAAAATGCGAAAAGGAAGAAAATTCTTTAAATAAATAAAACTGTAAATAATGCTTGTTTCGTTAGCCTTGCTACCCCGAGGCTCGACGGGCTTTGGTTGTCCTGACGGACCAATTGTTGAGATATGATCCCTTGCTCACGACTTGTATCTAAGGGCCTTCCTCCCCCTCCTCCTCGAGAATGACACATCAGTCCATATCCTCATCATCCAGAAATAGATCCCTCATTGCTGCTAGTGCTTCCTCCTCGTCTGTACCATATATGATGTCAGCTGGCTGGAAAGTCTACTCTATGTGGGGTATTGGCTGCTCCAATGGGTAGTAGGGGCCGCGCCATGGTGGCTACCAGTTCCTGAATTCCTTCCAAGTGTACTCGTACCCCAGACCAAAAGTGGTACCGTGCTTCTTGAGTGTTATTGGCTTTTTTATTCCTTGGAGATTCTTACCGAGCCCTTTACCTGGATCGTATCATTTCCAGTTAAATATGCTTTTAGTCTTACTTCCCCACCACTTGTCCTTGTCAATGGCATTAACACAGTCAATGTTGTGGTATATTTCTCTACCCAACTTCCTCCCTCCATCGATGATCGAAAAGGTCTGGCGACCGTAGATATGGTTGCTACCGTCGCCTTGAATGATTACCTCTTGGTGATTCCACTCAAACTTCACAGCTTGGTGTAATGTTGATTCTACGGCCCCAGCCGCGTGGATCCAAGGTCGTCCCAACAGTAAGTTGTAGGATGCAGGCACATCCATCACTTGGAAATCTACATCAAACCAAGTTGGTCCCATCTGTGAGCACAAGGTGATTTCTCCCATGGTGGACCTCTGCGAACCATCGAAAGCTTTTATGTTGATCTCTCCTTCCTTTATCTCATGTAGACATTTGCCCAATTTCTTGAGCATGACCAGCGGACAGATGTTGAGGCTGGAACCCCCATCAATTAGGATCCTTGTGATGAAATAATCCTCACATTGTACCGTGATGTGTAGTGCCCTGTTATGTCCTGATCCTTCGGGCGGCAGCTCATCTTCATGGAAAGTGATCTTATGACTTTCCAGTACCTGGCCTACCATGTTGGCCATTTCCCCACTGGTGATATTGTCTGGAACGTATGCTTCACTCAGCCCCCTTAGCAAAGCACTCCTGTGTGTTTCAGAGTTCTGTAATAGGGAGAGAATGGATATCTAAGCGGGTGTCTTGTTCAACTTGTCGAGGATTGAGTATTCCTTGGCTTGTATCTTTCTCCACTGATTGTCTGAACCTGTTTCAATGATGGGGGGACGGTTGTTGTCCTGCTTGCTAGACTCGGCCAAATGTTCAGGGGTATAAACTCTGCCAGTTCTCATCATACCCTGTGCAGCGATGGCTTCTTCAGACTTGCCTTTACCTTTCCTCCTTGCTTCAGCGGTATAGTCCCACGGAATGGCGTCTAAGTAAAAGGGTGCCGTTGTTGACATTGCCACTAGAATAGGTGTGGTCATTCTTATTCCTGCCGGAGTATATGTTATAGATGGCCGGACTGCAACTTCGAGCGGTCGTACAAACTCGACTTCGATCGGCACTGGGGCCTTTTCTTTTGCGGGTGGTCTCGATTCAAACTCAAGTGGAATGAACATGTTCACCTCAGCTTCCTCAGATGGCTGCATCTGGACCACGATCGGATTAAGAGTAATTCCAGTCTTCTTCGGATCACCCTCTGCAATCAGCCCAATAGATCCCTCGGGATCCCATTCATCATCAACCTCAATCATGTGGACACCACCCTTATGGTCAAGCAACATATTATTGCGAACATTAGGAGCAGGGTACTTGGCTACAATGATCTTGTTATCTACGAGGGTCTGTATCTTGTCCTTCAAGGAACGACATTCCTCGATGGTGTGTCCCTTCATGCCGAAGTGGTAAGCACATGTTTTGTTTGGGTTGACCCATTGAGAAGGGTTCTTAGGGGTGACAGCCAGAATGGGTGTGACATAACCGGCGGCTTTGAGCTTTTCATATAATTGGTCGATGGGTTCAGCTATGGCGGTATACTATTTTGGTGGACGACAGTCAAAGTTTGGGCTAGGTCTTGGGAAGTTTTGGTGATTAGGTGGTGATTGGTAGTGAGAAGGTTGGGAATTGTAGGCATTTTAAATGGGAGCTGGTTGGGAGTATCTGGGTGAGGTAGGATGATATGTGGGTGGTGGAGCTTGGTAGGTGGGTGAGGGTGCTTGGTAGCTTGGAGCTAGTTGGTACGTGAAGGAAGGTGTGGGGTATACTTGGTATTTGGGAGGGGACTTGGCTTGTTGTGCCACCATCACGGCTCCTACATCCCTCTTCTTGGACACACCACCAAATTGTAGAGCTTTATTGGTAGCCTGTAAAGCTTCAAAATTAGTAACCATACCGTTTTTGATACTTTCCTCGATTCGCTCTCCCAACTTGATGATATCAGAAAACTTGTGCCCCTCGACCATCATCAACCGCTCATAGTACTGAGGATCCTGCTCGTACAAAGAATTTCTTCATTTATTCCTCTTCCAAGGTCGGTCTGACCTTGGCAGCTTCTGACCTCCAACGAGTAGCATACTCGCGAAAGGTCTCTGTTGGTTTCTTCTTCAAATTATGGATGTAGAACACATCCGGTGCATTCTCCGTGTTGAATCTGAATCTATCCATGAAGTCCGTAGCCATGCTTACCCAATTGCTCCATTTCTTTGGATCCTGGCTGATGTACCAGGATAGTGCATCTCCTTTCAAGCTCCTCATGAAGAGTTTCATACGGATCCTTTCATCTTTTCCGACGCCGACCAGCTTGTCGCAGTAAGTTCTTAAGTGGACTCTTGGATCACCGGTGCCATCAAACACCTAGAACTTAGGAGGTTTGTATCCCTCGGACAGTTCGACATCGGGCTGTATGCAAAGATCCTCATAGTTCAGCCCCTCAATCCCTTTGACTCTTTCGACGCCCTGAACTCGGTTGGTCAATTTCTTGAGTTCCTCGGCCAAATTCCTGATGAGCCTATCCTTCTCGTCGTACTCGGGTATATGGGGTGTGGAATGAGCTACTGTTTCCACATAGATGGGATTATGGTAAGCCTGGAAGTGGTCTTTTGTTTGATCTTGGAGAGGTGGAGTGTTATGGTGACATACGTTGCGTTGTGCTGGTGGAACTGGATCTTTGGGGTGATTGGGTTGTTTGGGGATGTTTTGTGGTAAAGTGGGGTTCAGAGCATTTGGGAAGTGAACGTCTAGGACGTTGAGGGAGAATGATAAGTGGACCAAGTTCTTGACTTGATCAAGTTCCTCTTGGAACTTTAGAAGCTTCTTCTCTAGTGGAGACGTACCCTCGTGCAGAACCTGAATACCTCGACCATCGTTGATCTCAACATGTTCATCCCTGTTGTTTTTTCTGGTGCCGCTTGCATCTGCCATCTTAGTTTTACCCTTGCTTTTTCCTTTAGGAGAACTGAGAGGAGTAGGAGGATGGCCATTTTATCTTGTGCAATAAGTTGTTGATGCTAGAGTGCACGAACTAACCTCTGGGGAAGGGTAATAACTAAGGAAAAACAAACAAAAGGTAGTGAAGTTAGTGAGGAACCATAAAACATTACGATATTTTAAACACGTAGTGCGGAAATGTAAAGCGTGTCCTAAGTTGGGGAACCTCTTGAGCCCGAGGTAGGCCTAGCGACAAATTAGTTTGGAGAACTTAAAATTCTAAATGCCTCATTTTATTGATAATAAAATAGACAAATCCAACTTGACTCTAAGAATGCGAAAATATAAAATGTCACTAATGGCCAGTGTCCTTATTACATCAAAAGCAAAGTAAAGACAAATCCTATCTATTTGGTCCCAGAAGGACCTTCCCCAGACTCGGCATCTCTGCTTGCCTTGATCAACATTCCCATCTCCCGGAGTCCCAGCAGCAAGTAGGTCCTGGCTAGAATTCCCGTTTCAGCTCCCTTGGTCTTCTGACAAGTCTCGATCCTCCTAAGGAACTTCTCCTCTAGGTCAACTATGCCTCGCTCCAAGTGTGCTAGCCTCTGGGTGGAAGTTATGGCCATGTCCTTCCATTCCTCGATCAGCTTCTTGTTGGCTATGTGGATTTTGTGATGATCTTCCTCACAGTCACGGAGCCTCTTGCGAAGCTGGTTGAGTCTAGTTATTGCCTCGGCTTTCTCATCTATGATGCTATGTCCTCGAGCGAACCCTAGCTCAATACTTCCTCCCCAGTTATCTTCCAACCATCCCAGATAATAAGGAGAGCAACCAGCGTGATACCTGTCGAGATCGATAGTGTCCTTCTCCAATCGGATCCTGCAGTGCCACAATTGCTGAGCTTGACACTTGTGAGGGCTGTCATTATTTTGGAAGTCCGCCCTGAGATGACTCATTTTCTCGACCCTTGGGATGACTTGCTTCCTCCCTGCCTTCCTTATGACTCGAATCGGGACGTAAGGGTATGTCCCTCTGAGACCAATCAATATTAGGAATGGAGTGTCTCTAGTCCGGATGATGAATTCGTCGGTCGGGAACAACTCGAACATCCATTGGATCTGATCCTCAGTCAGATTTTCCAATAACTTGACCCATCCATTGGCATTCTCCGGCTGTGCAAACATGTCAGGGATGTAGTTCATACGCTTTGGATGATGGAAAGCAATATGATCATCCCAAACTCTCCTATGTATGTCTTGACGGTAGTCACCCCTTTGCAGATGCTCGGTGAGCCAGAGCTGGAGTAGCAGGTTGCAACCCTCAAAATGTTTCGCTCCTCGTTGACAGTTCTCCAAGGCTCGGTATATGTCGGTAATGATCATGGGTACGATGCTGAAATCCTTCCCGTCGATCCCTTCCATCAAAGTCTTGGTAACCATAGCCAATCTGGTGTGGATTCTGCCTTTCTTTGTCGGGAAGACCATCAGCCCCAAAAAGCAAAATATGAAGACGAATACCCGGGGGTGAATGTGCCCCAGAGAGGTGAGGGAAAAATCTTCCTGATATATGCGGTAAGACTAACTACGGCCATACCTCTCGTACAAGTAGTCAAAGGGGATGTACGAGTCTTTCAAGCAGACTAAGTCCGGGTTCTTCTTGAGTCCCATCATCTTGAGAAAACCCCGGCCTGTTCGGTTTTTAGGCATCAATAACCCTTGAGACTCCCAAGGCAAACCAGCTAAACCCCTTATCTCCTCTAGCAGCGGTGTCATCTCATTGTTCCCAAATCGAAAAACCGACCGATCACAGTCCCATAATAAGGTTGCACCCTCTATCACCATGTTATTAGGCTGAATGTCCAAGAGAGAGGGCAGGTTGCCCAAGTGTTTTCTGACTACTGTTTTATCGCTTGAGTTCAAGTCTTCCCACCAATTCAGAAGTTTTGGGTGGATGTTGGTGACCATGCCGAATCTGGGGACCTCGTGCCTCATTTCTGCAAAGTAAACAGGTTAGGCCCTTACCCCCACCAGACTCGACTATTTAACATCAATAATTAGCATGAGCATTTAAGTTCTCCAAATAAATGCACAAAATGTGAAGGCAGCCTTTTGGGTTCCAAGGAAACCCAATGGACTTTGGACAAGGCTATCTTAAAGGGTATTGTGCGGACAACACATTAGCCTAGCTAGGTTTGACCATGATGCATGCAACATACAATAGAGTAAGGTTTTTATTGGGGTTTTAGACTGGTACCCTTGAGCGGACAACTCAAGGGGGAAGGCACGAAACTGTCAACTGCACCGCTGATCGACTAGTTTTACCGCAAATACGCCTTTCCGAATTTAGGGGTGATAATATTGGAATAGCGAAACCACTCATTGTAAGCGTTGCTATAGAATTTTTGTTTGGCACGAGTGGAATATGAATGCGGATCATGATATGCAATAAATAGCATTTAAACAAATAGGAATGTATTTTCACGTTGAGGAAAGCAGTAAAGAAAGAAAATACAACAGTTATAATGGAAAGAGGTTACAAAGATAATATGAAGATATGTCAGTTTCGTTCAGGTGAAATAAATACTCACAAAATTAAATAGTTAACAGCATATAACGGGGAAGGGGAAAAGGTGCAAGCATTTAACAAAATTAAAGGTTCAAATTCTCAAAACAACTTGTAATGGTATAAGCCTAGGGAAGATCCCCAGCAGAGTCGCCATGCTGTCGCGCCCCCTTTTTCTATCGCACGGGTCAGGTACGGAGAGATCGGGTTTATGACATTTTGGACAACTCCTTAAATGAAAGGTCCCCATCAGAGTCGCCATGCTGTCGCGCCCCCTTTTTCTATAGCTCGGGTCAGGTACAGAGAGATAGGGTTTATGACATTTTGGACAACTCCTTAAAGGAAAGGTTTAAAGAAGAGTCGCCACCTAACAATTTTTATGGTGCGTTAGGGCACCTAGAGTAAATAACTCATGAACTAGTTTGCATTACCAGAGATTGGGTAAGGGCTTGAAATTATCCCAAGGGGAAGGTGTTAGGCACCCCTCAGGATCCACAACTGTGGGTCCCAGCCAAGAAGTTTTGTGAATTTGGACAGACAAACAAGTAAGGCTCAGATAAGAGGGGATTTCATACAAAGCACAAGTTTTATTAAAGAAAGCTTTTAGAAACATTGAAAATATTTAAAGAAATTATCCTAGGTTTAAAGTAATACGGATCACCTCAATGCAATATCCGGTATGTCACTTCCTCAAAGAGGCGGCTACACGTGGTATTAGCGCACCGGTCATCATATACGTATTCTACCCTTCCCACCCCGTAAAGGTTATTTTAGAATGCGTGTGTGCTGGTCCCGAGAGCTTATTGCGTGCTATTACCCGTCCCATTATATAAGTCCTGGAGGGTATTTAGGACTACTATTCTTACAAGGCAGGGACTAGGCTGAACCCTTAGGTTTAAAGGATAAAACACTAAGCGACATACATAACAAGTAGGACTGCACGTATAAGGGAACACATAGAGGCAAATAAAGGCTCACAGACCCCTCAACGGGTAGACATATAAGTAGCACGTCTCAAACACACTTAAGGTCTCAACGATGGGATTTTAAAACATGAGTTTAAAGTGAAACCAGTAAGTTGCAAAAGGATCTGCTTTGAAAAACTTAGCGATGAAGTAGACAATTAAATTTAGATTGAGTAATTCAGAAAATGGTTGATTTTCAGAAATGCAGTTGTTTAGAGACAACGGTAGGATTTAGAAGATATAAAGAGGTTTAAAGTTTCGAGAAAATACAGATGAAAAACATTAAAGCATGCTTTGCAGTGATATAGTGATTTTAAAAGAGATGTGACTAAAATGCAGTAGCTTAACAGAGAGTAGTAGTTAAAAAGAGAATTGTAGTAAAAGAGTGGTAAAATTGTACCAAAAACAGCAGGTTTACAGAGCAAGGATTCGGAATGGCACGATTAGAGCGGAGTGAAGTAACTTTACAACCCAGCAGTTTGAAAACATAATAGTGCAAGAACCAGAAAATCCTAAGGGTTAGCAAATGCACGACTTCAAGATTTGCTAAAATATAGAGTAGGAGTCTTAATAAGAAGTAGAGTGAACTTCAGAGGGGCAAAATCAAGAATGGGAGCAGCAGGGTTCAAAAAGGTTAAAAGAGGCTGATTAAACTAGTAGAACATAATTGATTTGATTTTAATACGCATTAGACCTAAAGTTTGCCTAGGCGTCGTATACATTGCCTAACTATCTCAAAGGGTGAACATGCATATTTGGATTCTGATTTTAAAGATATATATTTGCAGAAAATGTTTCAAGTAGACTAATCATATTTTATGGGATTATTAGATTAACATGCTAATTGGGCTTTCAGCTACTGTAGTTCGACAAATAAGAAGTCCTAAAGGCAGGATATCTAATGCACACAGGAGTACCCTAAAACATGGTTTCTAAATGCCATGATCAAGAAAAATGAAGTGATAATGCCTTACAACCGTTTATTTGCTTGTTCTGGTTATTACTGTGATCATGGTTTACGAAATGAACATAATAGATATGTTGAAAATTGAAGAATCTAAAGCAGGATTTCTAATGAGATACATGTCCTAGGCAGATTATCTATTGCACAAGTAAGTAAATAGAAGCCTATAAGCATGTTGTCTACCCATGATTACACTAAGCATGCATAACCCCCGTATCCACTATCCAGCCCCAGTTATTCGTTTACAAATTATTACAAACCAGTAATAAAAGAATTACAGTAATGAAAAAAGAAAAATAAGTAGTTATTCTATAGGGAGACTTCAATCAGGTCCAATCTCCCAGCCTCACTCCTTTCGAGTTTCACAGCCTTACATGGCATGGGTGCGACAAAGTTCCCTAGGGCCCCAAATGGGTCCCTGGACAATACCAGCACCCAAGCAAATTGCCAAGATTTTATAAAAGTGCGGTGTGGAATAACCAGCCTTGTGTGTCAAAGTTCAATGAGTACTCAGGGGTACTCAAGGCAATGCTCACACGAAGGGGGTAAGACCTAATTTCTAAGAGTAGTGTGAAGTGCAGGGAAGAGAGAAAAGTTCATAGTTTAAGAAATGAGTTTTCTTTTAAAACTGGAGAGTTGTTTTTTAAAAGACTAACTTGAAACAATCAGAAACACCAATCAAAGGTTCAACAATATAGAGTTGCACACAAGGACTATGGGGTAGAGGGGAAAAATAGATCACATAATACCCAGGAGGTACAGAGACTCACTAGGCATGAATACAAGAAATCAAAGAGGTTCAGCCGTTCAGGGGACCAAGAAATGGTCAAGTTTAGACATAATAGTAGACAGTAACAAAATACATATATAACAGGTAGGATTAAAAGCAAGTAACAGTCATGGGAGCATGTAAGTCATAGATAGGATGACTAGTAACAGATAAAGGTTCAGGGACCAGGGGACAGCAAAGTTCATACATGCTACATAAATAGAGATAGCCTAGCAGATGCATACAAGAATAAGTAAATCCCATAACAAGTATTGATTTAATCATAAATAGGTAAAGAAGTAAGCATGGCGAGTATCAACAGGCAAACAGGGCATCAATTGCATGTAAAACAATAGAAGTATATGTAGAAAAACAATTAAGAATATAACATACGGAAGTAGTAATAACCACATTGGTTTGGAAACTTTTGAAGCTAAATAAGGACATACCAGTAACAAGAGAGAGCACAACAGAATGAAAGAGCCAAGTATGAGCACAATATTAGCCTTGGCTTTCAGCCGGCTAATAACAGTCAAGAGTAGAGAACAACAATAGGGAAGAGAAAGAAAGAGAGCAAGAACACAAGAGAGAATAGTGTATTGCAATGTACTCGTGTATTGTCGTGTGAATTCTTAGTGTCTGTAAAGAGGGAAGACAAGTCCTTATATAGTTTTGAAAACAAGCAGTACTTAGGCAACGAGTGCACAAACATGGAAATAATAATCAATTAGTGTCAATTAAGCCAACTGGACTCCTTTAATTAAGGAGTCTAGTTCAAACGGTATAGTCGAGGCAGAATAAGGAAAGAAAATAAGTTTAATAAGGCTGATTAGGGCGGAAAAATCACATAGTGCATAAACAAAGCCAAATACATAGTGGGTAATTAAGGAAAGTTGAAATGATATCACATTTATGAAAATAAAATAGGGTATCAGTTGGAAAATCAATTAAGAGGATTTCGAATTCTATTGTAATCACAGGGAATCCAGAGTAATTAAGGAAAGCCTCACATGAATATAGAAATAATTAAAAATTGGTACAGAATTACAGAAAGAATATACAAGACCATGTATTTAAGGAAAACATTATAATCATGGAATTCTTTACACTAAAAAAATCAATATAAGACAAGTAAACATCCAGTAGGGTAAAGGTCGGAATTATCAAGCATTTAAATAGCAGTCACATGATTAACAGGAAGAGATACTCATAGAACAGTAGGAATTAGAGGTCGTGACCATGAATCAAAGCAGGAGTTGCAGAGAACACATAAATGCATAGTCAAGTAGTAAAGAATAACCCAGAATACTTAGGGTTTCACCAATAATAGTTCAAATAGCATAAAATCAGGAGATAATAGCTTAAAACACAGTAAAGGCGTTTAAAAAAATTAGAGGAAAATAGTTTTGAGAACAGGGTCAAGAAACCCTAGTTTCAAAAAGGAGACAAAAATGCTTAAAACTTGAAAAATCGAAAAGATCCAGTAGAGGATAGTTCAAAACATAAAAGAAGTGAGTCGAAATCGTTAAAATATAGAGATTTAAGAAGTTTAGGTCGAGATTAGGGTTTCATGAGAAACCAGAGAGAGAAGTAAGGGAACCTGGCTGTGAAACTCAGGACAATGGTGTTTAGAGCACCATCGAGTCAAAACCCATCGGAGAAAGGCCGGAAACAACCCCAGGCAGAGCTTCCAGTGGTGGTCCGGCATGGTTGAAACCCATGGAGGTCTCAAAGACGGAGAGGATCGGAGAGATAAGGCTTCAAGGCGGCTGGTGGTCGAAAGGGGTGAGACTGGAGGTGGCCGGAGAGACGGTGAAGGCCATCGGAGAAGAAGAAGAACCCAGAAGGTTCTAGAGAGAGGAGGAGAGGAAGAGGCGGAGAGAGAGAGAGAGATGGTCTCGAAAATGAAAGACGGGGAGGGGGGTTGGTTAGAGTTAATTAAGGAAATAAAAGATCTGGGCCGTTGATCTTATTTGATCAACAACTCAGATCTGACCGGGGTTGGGCCGGGTAGAGAGATGGTTTGGGCTGGGTCATTTGTGGGTCTGATGGGTTGGGTATTTGGGGTTCGAATGTGGCTAGAATTTAAAGAAAAGAAGGCTAGGTGTTAAATACCCAATAAAAATAGGTAATTAATTAATAAAAAATATTTAATAATTATAAAAGATGAAATTAAGCTAAATAGGTAAAATTACAATAATTAACTAATATTAAACATAAATTTTGAATTTTAAAAAGGTATAAAATGTCTAATTAGGCCATAATTGCAAAATGATTGTAATTGCAATTAAATAAGACCCAATTGGCCAATTCATGAAACAATTGGATTTTAATAAATAGAAAATGACTATAAATGATATATTGAGCTAGGAAGTATTTTTGAAATTATTTAGAGAATAATTTATGAATTAAAAAGGGGAAATAGTTTAAGTAAAAATATGAAAAAATAGAGAAAAATACTCATTATTGCAAAGAGTGATTTTGAAAGCTGATATGCAAGTTAAAAAAATAATTTGAGGAAAAATTGGGTATCAATAGAAACAACTATCAAGGTCAAGGCAATAGTCAAAATAACAACCAAAGTTGGAGAAACCAAGGCAATAACCAAAGTTGGGGGAATCAAAGACCAAGAAACTGGAATAACAACAACAATGCTCGGAACTGGGGGAACAACAACAACGATCGTCAATGGGGGAACAATAATGACCGATAGTGGGGGAACAACAATGAGGAAAATTGGAATGGGGGAAACAACAACAACAACTGGGGAGGCAACGGTAATCGAGGGTCGGGTTTACAAAGGCCCCCGATGTACCAACAACCAAGCAACCCACCCCCATACCAATCTCAAGGGAAAAGTTCATCGGGCTCGGATATGGATAGAATTGAAAATATGTTCAAGCAGATGATGGAGAGAAATGCAGACTCCGATGCTCAGTTGGCCTCTCACAATACCTCTATAAGGAACCTTGAAGTACAAATGGGCCATATTTCACATGCCTTAAACACAAGCCCGAAAGGTGCACTACCAAGTGATACAGTGGTGAACCCCAAGGGTGGGAACAATAACAATACCGGTCACGCTATGGCGGTGACTACGAGAAGTGGAAAGGGTGGTGAAGCAAATACTTTGAGGCAAAAGAATATTGTTGTTGATGATGAAGACATGCCCCAAGAAGAGTTACCGGTTGAAGTGGAACAAGTGATTGATGACCCAAGTGAAGGTGAGGTAAGAATTGACATACATGACAATGGGGAGGACTTGGAAAGAAATGTGAACCCGTCTAGGGAGCATGTAATTGATATGTCGGAGCCGGTGACCCCACAATCCAAGGCACCATTACCTAGTCCACATCTTCCCTACCCTCAGAGATTGGCCAAACAAAAGCAAGAGACTCAGTTCAAAAAGTTTATCGATATGATGAAGAGTCTCTCCATCAACGTTCCATTGGTGGAAGCCTTGGAGAAAATGCCTGGATATGCTAAGTTCATGAAGAACTTAGTGACAACAAAATAGTCCATGGAGTGTGAGACCATCAAGATGACTCACCAAGTGAGTGCTATAGTTCACTCCATGCCACCGAAACTTGAGGATCCGGGTGCCTTTACTATTCCTTGCACGATTGGGAGTGCAGAATTTTCCAAAGCCCTATGTGATCTTGGGGCAAGTATTAACTTGATGTCGTATTCAGTGTTTAAGACTTTGGGGATCGGACAACCTAGGGCGACCTCTATGCGTTTGCAAATGGCGGATAGGTCGATGAAGAGACCCCTAGGTATTATTGATGATGTGCTAGTGAGGGTGGACAAGTTTATATTGCCAGCAGATTTTGTCATTCTTGATTGTGAGGTTGACTTTGAGGTCCTTATTATCCTAGGAAGGCCCTTCATTGCCACGGGGAAGGCCTTGGTTGATGTAGAAGCTGGGGAGTCTATGAAGCAGCCTAACAGCACGGAAGTTTGCTCATTTATGGATAAATTGACCAAATCGGTGCATTTCATTCCTGTGGCTACTACTTATACATCCGAGAGGTTAGCCCGGATCTACATCCAGGAGATAGTCCGGTTGCATGGTGTGCCGGTATCCATCATACCAGACCGAGGTCCTCAGTTCACCTCGCATTTCTGGAGAGCATTGCACCGAGAGATGGGCACTCAAATAGATCTCAGCACAACTTTTCACCCTCAGACCGACGGTCAGTCGGAGCGTACAGTTCAGATATTAGAGGACATGCTCAGGGCATGTGTGATTGACTTCGGAGGCCAGTGGGATCAGTTCTTACCCTTGGCCGAGTTTGCTTATAATAACAGTTATCAGGCCAGCATTGAGATGGCTCCATTTGAGGCCTTGTATGGTCGGCGATGTCGTTCCCCCATTGGATGGTTTGAGCCCGGCGAGGCTAAGTTGTATGGTACAGACTTGGTGAGAGATGCCTTAGAGAAGGTGAAGTTGATTCAGGAGAGGCTCCGTACAACACAGTCCAGACAAAAGAGCTACGCGGATCAGAGGGCGAGGGACGTATCATTTATGGAAGGAGATAAGGCTCTGCTGAAAGTATCGCCAATGAAGGGTATTATGAGGTTTGGGAAGAAGGGCAAGCTAAGCCCGAGGTTTATAGGTCCTTTTGAGGTGTTGCAGAGAGTGGGTGAGGTTGCTTATGAGCTTGCCTTGCCTCCCCACTTATCCGGAGTTCATCCGGTCTTCCATGTGTCNCGTTGGGTTACGAGGAGGAGCCAATTGCTATCATTTCCAGACAGGATCGCCAGTTGAGATCTAAGAGAATTTCAGCCGTAAAAGTTCAGTGGCGGGGCCAGCCAGTTGAGGAGGTGACTTGGGAGTCCGAGGAGGACATGCGGAGTCGTTATCCCCATCTTTTCTCAGACTCAGGTACACTTCTATATTCGTTCGAGGACGAACGTTTGTTTAAGAGGTGGAGATTGTGATGACCCAAACGGTCATCCTGTGCTAACTTAGCCATATCTGCATTTCGAGGCCCCGAAAGCCTTCGGTATCTCACCTCGATATGCGCGCGCAGCTTGGGCGTGTAGCCGTGAAGCTTTAATGTGAAAACATGAAGAAAAACTGGAATTTCTATAATTAATTGACTTAAAGTTGACTTTGGTCAACATTTTTGGTAAACGGACCCGGACCCGGACCCGTGATTGGACGGTCCCAGAGAGTTTGTAGGAAAATATGGGACCCGGGCGTATGCCCGGAATCCAATTCCGAGGTCCCAGGATCGAGAAATGAATTTTTAGAGGAAATTGTTTTCTGAAAAATATTCAGGATTTTGAAAATGAAATTTAATGAGAAAATTGTGTACCGGGCCCGTATTATGGTCCCGAAACTCGGAACAGGTCAAATATGATTATTATGCGTTGCCTGTAAAATTTGGTGGAATTCCGGATAGAGTAGGTCGGTTCGGCGCATTGAAACCAAATCCTAAAACTTAAGAATTCCTAAGTTTGATTCTAGGGGTTTTGGAGGGGATTCGGAGTTTTAGCGGTGTTAAGGGCATTCCTAAGGGTCGGGTGAGTTCGTAATATGATTCGGGACTTGTTGGTATAATTGCACGGGGGATCGAGTGGGCCCAGGGGCCTCCCGTACCCCGATCGGGGCCAAAAACCAGCAGCATCAGCTGCTGGTGCACCAGGTCTGGTGTGACCGCAGGTGCGGTCGCCCAGGTCGCACGTGCGATTCCGCTCTTGCGGTTGCACCATCGCAGGTGAGGCCCAGAAGCCCCCAGCCCCATTCCGCAGGTGCGGACCCTCCATCACAGGCGCGACCTCGCAGGTGCGAGGTTTGTCCGCAGGCGCGCCTTCGCAGGTGCGATCCCCCCCTTCGCAGGTGCGGCCCCTGACCTCCTTGGCCTTCATCGCAGGTGCGACCTTATGGTCGCAGGTGCGCTCCAATGGCCGCAGGTGCGGAAATAGCTGAAGGCAGACTCCTAATTAATACGGGACTTAGGCTCATTTCCTCCATATTTCATCATCTTGGACGATTTTTGAGACCTTTTCAAGAGGGGTTTCATCTACCAACTAAAAGGTAAGTGATCTTCCATTTCATATTAGCTTGTTACATCACTTTTTAGGTAGATTAACATCAAAATTAGAGGTAAAATCATGGGTTAGATCTAAGACCTAGGGTTGATGAATTCTTAGAAATTTCACTACTTTTCTACCATGAAACCTTAGGGAATTTACATATAAATGACCCTTAGGTTATGGGTGAGTGTCTTCTTCGAAAATTTTCGGAAACCGAGCGTGTGGGCCCGGGGGTGTATTTTGGGAATTCTTCATGAATGAGGAATTAGCCTAATTAGTGGTGTAATTTCCTACTGTTGAGCGTATATTGATATATTTAAGTAATATTTGGCTAGTTCGAGTCCTTGAGCGACGAGTTTGGAGTTTCGGGCACTTTCTTGACCGGAGGAGTAGAATTCTACACGAGATGAGTCTCCTTTCCAACCTTGTAAGAGGGAATTGTCCCCATAGGTAATTGTATTGATTAAATGTCCTTATCTGCGGGGGCTACGCACATACCAAGTGACGAGAGTCCGTGCGTAGTGACTACTATGCTTTGTCGGGTAGTGTTAGGATTCACAAGCATGCTTTTACTTGTCTTGTCTGTCTTTCCTTGCAAGTAACTGTGGTGAGTTAGCACCTCTGAGGCATTATGGAAACGTTAGTGAATATACGGCAAGCTTAAGTTATAGATTATGCTACAAATGTGACACCGGAATTTACTTCTTTAAAAGATGTTTTTGTTAGAATTGTGTATATTATGAGCACCCGAGTCACAGGTATGATTCGTGAGCGGGGTAGCCTTACATTATGTCAACCGCGTCACATGATCGATTCGTGAGCGGGGTAATAGATGCATCTATAGTTCGGGCCGTTCGACCTTCGGCAGTGCACATGTAACTTATCGCGACACTTCGGCCGTACGCTTCGACATGCTATATGCTATTTACTTGTCTGAGAGTTTTATTTATGAATCATCAATTTTATCTGTCTGGCTTGGAAGGAATTTGGTGATGTTGTTCATATACTGTTGTAGTTGATGCGACGCGGGGGGTCTTACTTGGTTGTTTGACTGTTCCATGTGTACCTGCTTTCCATATTTATTGTACCTGAAACCTTATTGTCATAAACTAGTATTTTGACCTAGTGAGTAAAACGTCTACCTCTCGTCACTACTTCTTCGAGTTTAGACGGGATACTCACTGGGTACATATTTAAATATATGTACTCATGCTACTCTTCTGTACTTAACTGTACAGGGTCTGAGCCAGCTACGTCCGACCACTATTCCGGCGGCCATCGTTGAGAGTTTCCTTCTGTTGATTTCACGGTGAGCTGCTTTCCTTGACGATCTTGGCAGCACTGTGGAGTTCCCCACATACTTTTGTCTTGTTGTCTTTTCCTATCAGAAAACTTTGTATTTATTAGCAGGGTTTTGTATAATCAGTCGCCTATTGACTCGTGACACTAGATTCTGGCACGTATATGGATTTCTTGATATTTTGGTAAAGATAAACAGATTCTACGTTATTTTGGGTTGTAAATTGCCTTGTGCTTTCACTTAGAGATTGGTTTTAAAGGTTTTCTTATTTAAAGAATCACAAAAAGGGTTTTTATCATTTAATCACGCAAGAAATCACACGGGTAGATAGATGTTGGCTTGCCCGACCCTGCCGTTGGGCGCCATCATGACCTGAGCAGAATTGGGTCGTGACATTACAGTATATACAACCGAATTGAATACAAAAACATACATCCCATGACAAGCAATTAGTAGCTACGAAATGTGATTAGCTAAATTTAGCTACGCCCAACAATAAGCCTCCAAACAAGGGGGAAGTGCACAGTTAACCACTAATTAGAGATGTCTTTACTCTTTAGCCACTGTTAAAATATATTTACTTTTAGCCAATGCTTAATAAATTTTTACTCGCCCATACGAAAAATACCCCTGTGCTAGACATGGGTGTTGTGTAAATATTAAGAATTGTCCTTAACTTCATGAATGTTGTATATATATTAAGGACAAAGTGTCCTGTATATGCACCTTCCGTTGTTACACTTTAGGACATCATGTCCTTAACTTCATATGTGCAGTGTAAATATTAAGGACATGGCGTCCTTAACTTCATGTGTGCATTGTAAATGTTAAGGACATAATGTCCTTAAATTGTATTTGCACCTTCTGTTGTTAAACTTTAGGACCTCATGTCCTTAGCTTCATAAGTGCAGTGTAAATGTTAAGGACATGATGCCCTTAACTTCGTGTGTGCAGTGTAAATGTTAAGGGCATAGTGTCCTTAACTTTATGAGTATTATGTAAATATTAAGGACATGGTATCCTTAACTTCATGAATGTTGTGAAAATATTAAGGGCAAAGTGTCCTGTATTTGCACCTTCCCTTGTTTAAACATTAGGACATCATGTCCTTAAATTCATATGTGCAGTGATATGTTAAGGACATGGCGTCCTTAACTTCATATGTACAATGTAAATGTTAAGGACTACAGTGTAAATGTTAAGGACACCATGCCCTTAATATTTACATAGCCCTCATAAAGAAAGAGTAAAAACGTTTTTTCGTATTAATTTTAATATAGTACTGACTATTTTTTGTCAGCATTAAAAATACTAAATAAAAACTAGCTACCATGTTAAAAAGTGGTTATCCCACGACATTTTTACTCCCAACAATAGTCATTTCTCAGAGTTCCCAACCAAATTGTAGGATCCAAGCCCAAAACAAAATATCGGAAAAGGTCCGTCTGGCCCAAATAGTCCTAAAATTGCATTTGAAAGAAAGAGGGAGTGCCAGGTCACAAATGATGTCCTTCCTCTAGACTTATTCTGGATCGTCAAATGTTTAATCCTACGGTCGAAATCACTTTAGCTCATCGAAAGCACAATCCGCACCTAATATGCAAAGCTGCACTCCGCACCGTAGATAATCTTCCAATCAACGACTCAGTTTCAGTTTCCGCCTTTCACACGGATCACCATTATTATCCGTCAATTAGCAACCAAATCCCCCAAAAATTAAGCGGCTATGATTTTAGCCCTGCCACAATTTCAAACCCCCCACGAAATTCAGTACGCTAAAATCCACCAAATATAAATACCGACCACCCATCACTTGTAAACTCGCCGAATACATCTCATTTCTTATTTCAATTCAAATCCATAACCCTAGAAGCTTCTTTTGTCTTCACATTTCTGTGTGAAAATGTCTGGTCGTGGAAAGGGAGGCAAGGGATTGGGCAAAGGAGGAGCTAAGAGACACAGGAAGGTTCTCCGTGATAACATACAGGGAATCACAAAGCCCGCAATTCGCTAATTGGCTCGTAAGGGAGGAGTGAAGCGTATATCTTGTCTGATCTACGAGAAGACACGTGGTGTGTTGAAGATCTTTCTAGAGAATATGATCCGTGATGCTGTTACCTACACTGAGCACGCCAGGAGAAAGACGGTTACTGCTATGGATGTTGTGTATGCACTGAAGAGGCAGGGTAGGACGATGTATGGATTTGGCGGCTAAGGAATTTGTGTTTTGGGTTTTGACTTTTGTTTGCTTTACAAAAGTCTTGCGGTCAAGAAATTAAATTAAGTATTATTAAAATAGTTGGTGTAAGTAGGGTCCTTTATTAGTAGTAGTTGTTTTTGTAAGAAAAGCATTCTCAGATATTCTGGAATTTGCTCAACTTAATGACAGAAGGATTCAAGTTTCAGCTAGCTATTACTCTTACCTTTTGTATGGATTCAATATGATGATTCTCAAACATATATTAATTGTTCATATAACAAAGATATATACATTTGAAACCCCAATTAGCTGAGTTAGATTATGTAGGGCTGTATTTGATTGTAATTTTGATGGTATATAGTGTGCATTCTTCAATAGATGTTACCTTGAACTAAGAAATGAACATGTGTTTCTTGTTTGCCCTATAATTATTTTGAATTGTGGTGGATTAATTAGTGTGAATGGTAGTTTATTCTTCAGCAAAGGATGAGTTGGTTTGTCACGACCCAGAATCCTAATCCAGGTTGTGATGGCGCCCAACGACGGGGTTAGGCAAGCCAATATGAATTACACTAAGTGTTACCCTTCCCTTTTGATTAAACAAGTCAATATTTACCACTTTTAAACAGTTAATCGTGATGATAGCTTGATATGAAAATAAAAGCATAACACTACATGGCCAAAACAAAGCATATGTAT
>ML273621.1:0-23234 GCA_005239495.1 Nicotiana undulata
CACGTCTCCCAATACATCCTACGGACTTGTTCAAGCTTTTAAATCATCAAAATATCATCAAACACACGGAATTAAACCTCAAAACTTTTAGAAATTTCTTAAACTTCATAAACTTCTAAATTTCCTATTTTTAATCTGAATCACGTCATTTCAAGTCCGTTTTACACCAAATTTCACAGATAAGTCACATAACATATAATAAACCTGTTCCGGGCTCCGGAACCATAATACGGACCTGGTAACACGGTTTTTCACATAATTATTCATTTTCAAAATCCTTTATTTTTTTCAGAAAATAATTTTCTTTAAAAATTTATTTCTCGGGCTTGGGACCTCGGAATTCGATTCCGGGCATATGCCCAAGTCCCATATTTTCCTACGGACCCTCCGGGACCGTCGAATCATGGGTCCGGGTCTGTTTACCAGAAATGTTGACCAAAGTCAACTATATGCATTTATTAATTATCAAAACTCATTTTTTTATCAAATTTTCACATAATAGCTTCCCGGCTACACGCCCGGGCTGCGCACGCATATCGAGGTGAGACTAACGGAGGCTCTCGGAACACTGATATAGCTTAAATTACGTAAGATGACCTTTTGGGTCATCACATTCATTCTCAAGCTAAATGAAATAACTTTACTTGCTGCTTTATGTTGCTCTTATTTTTTTTTTCCCCGGAGTCTGGCTTGTCATTTCCTTTGATTTTAAGCTCTAAGTCTTATTTTTAATATTTTTGTTTATCATTCTGGATCAAGTCAGTTCGCTTGTGTATAAACCACGTAATAAATTCAACTGTACCGTTTAATGGGTAAACAAAATCAATATTGGAATAGGTTTTCATGTTTGTATTAAAATATATTTTGCACTATTATAACTAGGGGTGCTGCTAGCTATTTTTGTGCGTGAAGAACTGTAGAGAGCATTCCGTGATTTGAAATAAATTATTCTCCTTCAAAAACTAAAAACAAAGTTGTAAGGCCAACAAAATTATTTGGCATTAATATGGGCACTTCCTTTGCTTAATATTGACTCTTACTCATTTAAACTAGCCCAGAAACTCTTGGGACAAGGTCCAGGAAAAAAATTATTTTAACCTTGAAACTTTTTATAAAATATTAGTAGTTACTTTGATATTAATTGGTTTGATGTATTTTTTATTACACGAAAAAATTGATTCATTTTAAACTGCTAATATTACTTATAGAATAATGCTAATATTTATTATGACGATTGCCTCAAATGATAGAAGTATTGTAAAATTAAAATTAATAAAGTCTCATCCAAGATTATCAATATCTCAAGTAAAATTTAATGGATTCACTATGTAATCAATTGAAATAATTAGAAGAAATTTATTATAAAAAGTTAACAACATTGCATTTCAGAGAGTTCGAAATAAGTTTCAAATAAAAGTATATAGCTTTGGACTATCTACTCTATCGAGTGATACATATTTTTATTATTATTTTTTATCGAGTGATACATATAATTTTCTGCTTCTTAGAGTTGCATTTTGCATATCTATTAATGTGCAATTATAATAAATAAATTAGCTATAAAGCCTCACAAAGTGAACCCGAAGAATCTTGCACTTGCATTAAAGTCAGGCTGTGAAAAACGACGTTGTCGTCGCAAGAAAAAACCTCAAAATTCTAAAGATTTAACAACCAATAGGTTGTTAAGGAAGTTCATAAGATAGTGTTGTATATGGAGAAAATCGGAGAGATCGATTTTATGATTATTATGGCTTTCTACTGACCACCCTCAGAAGGTTCCAGGCACGGCTCGAGGTTTGACCCCGAGGGTTTCCTATGCTCGACCTCGGGGAAGTATAAATCGGTGACTGTTATGGACAAGCGGGAAACTCCTGGAAGGCACGTGGTTAGAGTTGACTAGATCTGCGAGAATAGTACGAGTCCGTACCGTGACATTAAATGGTTGTACCAGCTGTACATCTTTGTAATAAATGCATATGTACTATGTTGGGATTTCCCCTCCTATATAAAGGGGACCCTTATCATTTCTTGCACACATGATATTCAATAGAAGAATAAGAACATTCTCTGCTTTCTAACTCAAACATACTCTATTGCCTCTCTATGAATTTATTGCTTACATTTATTATATTTCATTGATTGTTCTTCATTTATTACTCATCATTGATCATAAAGAGCCCCCTCGAGGCCCTTAGAACTGTTAGCTATCCATCGACCCCCCGCTGCTAATACTATACCTCGACCTCGAGGCCCTATCTCGGCCAGCTCGAGACCCCGACCTAAGGTAGATTGGTTTGCATATCTCTACTTTATTTTACTCTTATCTTATTTCCCTTACTCACACTTAGCATCTATTTCTTAACAACTAGTACTTAAATAAATCACATATTTTTAGAACCACAAAATCAAATTTAATTATAATTACCAATTTCAAGGTAAGCAGTTTGGCGCCCACCTTGCTGCTAAAAATAATAGTGATTGTTTTAGTGCTGGTTTGCTGAAAAACACAAGTTATTCTTCACACTTTTTCTTGTCCAAGAATATTTGATTTCGGGTCAAAATGTCTAACTCAGTGAATGCACATGAAAATAACGGCTCTGAGAATCATGGAGAGAATCTGTAGCTATTTCAGGCGTCCGTGTACCACTGCGAAACCCTGAGGACGCACCAGAGCCAATTCCCATGGATGTGGCTCAGACAACGCCCAACACGTCGATATAAACTCCCAACCGACGGGGCTTTATGCCGAGAAAACGAATATGAGGCTTAGAGAACTCCAACTGGGGAAGAAAGAGAGGTTAGCTTTCACGTCATTTTTGAAATGTTGCAGGCACAACAATTGGTGATTTATCAACTGCAAAGACATACAAAACTCCAAGTACATCAGCACTGGAAACGGCTCCTCGAGTCAAACAGGCACCAGAGAGGTTGAGAAACAACGGGTCAGTAGCCGACCCCGTTGTTATGAAGATGCTCGAGGACCTCACGAAGAGGATCGAATCAGACGAAAAAAAGATAGAAGCTAACGACAAAAAGGTGGAGACCTACAATTCGAGGGTCAGATCCTGAGCGCACCCCCAATTCTGAAGGGTGTAGATTCAAAGAAGTTCGTGCAAAGGAAATTCCCGTCAAGTGCGGCTGCGAAGCCCATCCCAAAGAAGTTCAGAATACCCGATCTCCCAAAGTACAACGGGACCTCAGACCCCAACGAGCACTTTACACTTGTTCCGTAAAAGGAAACGACTTGAAGGAGGACGAGATTGAATTCGTCCTATTGAAAAAATTCGGAGAAACATTATCAAAGGGGGCTATGATGTGGTATCACAACCTAACCCCGAATTCAATAGACTCATTTGCCGTGCTGGCAGATTCTTTTATAAAGGCACATGCCGGTGCCATCAAGGTTGGAACAAGGAAATCCGATGTCTTTAAAATCAAGCAGAGAGAAAACGAGATGTTAAGGGAATTTGTATCTCGCTTTCAAATGGAGCGAATGGAATTACCATCGGTCTCCGATGATTGGGCAGTGCAGGCCATCACCCAATGCTTGAATGAACGAAGCTCAATGTCACGAACCGCTTTACCCTTTGGACGGTCTCGTGACGGCACCTAGTCTCTACGACTAGGTTAGCGTAAATTTTGCAGAAAAATAAATGCGATATAATAAATGAAACAGAAAAGAAGAAGAAGACACATAACACAGCTGCTCGGCATATACAATATCACTTCCCAAAACCCGAAATGTCACAACAGTCACAAGCTCTGTACTAAAAATAGCTCTATACAATGAAGTGTCAGAAATTTATAAGTCATATATGCCTATACTAGAGTAGAAGGGGACTCGTGCAATTCTGCGGACGCGGAAGAGTTACCTCGCGGTCTCCTCAAAGTTACTAAGTGACTCCTAGCCACGAAACTGGGTGTTGGTACCTGGATCTGCACATGGAAGACATGCGTAGGAAAGGGCATGAGAACACCACAAATTGGTCCCTAGTAAGTGCCAAGCCTAACTCCAGTCAAGTAGTGACGAGGTCAGGTTAAGGCTCTACTGGATTTTTATAGTAAAACATTTTAAAATTTGAACAGAGAGATATAATAAGCTAAGGCAAAAACAGTAGAAACAATGAGCTAAAAAGAAAATAGCAACAGGGAGCCCTCGGCTCAGCACAACATATCTCACAGTAGCAAATATGCAATGTAGTACAGGGGAAAGCTCTCAGAATCTCGTCCATAGTTCCAATTTAAATATGCATTGCAGTACAGGGGGAAAGCTCCCGAAATCTCGTCCGTAGTCCACAATTAAATATGCAATGCAGTACAGGGGGAAAACTCTCAGAATCTCGTCTGTAGTCCTAATTTAAATATGCAATGCAAATGAATACCGCATACATCTTATTTAAACAGTTCGGGAAAATCACAGGAAAGAATAAGGATAGAACTACCTAAACATGGTGCACATAGTAGTAATCAAGGGGTATTCAAATAAGAACAGGTAGACATGCTTATTCCTAATCTAGACTACCTAAATAGTGAAATAAACAGTGAAATATGAGTAAAATGGTTTGTGGCATGTGAAGAAAAATAGAATTTTAGCAACAATGGCCCGTGTACGTACTCGTCACCTCACGTACACGGCGCCCAATCAACAATTAGTCTCAAAACAACTTAAGGGGAAGTCCCCAACACAGAGTTAGGCAAGCCATTTACCTCGACTGTGCTACACAACTCAAAACCACGCTCTTGCCACAGGTATTCGACTCCGAATGGCCAAAATCTATTAAATTCGATTGCATAATATAAATTTCATTTTGAGGAATCAAAATAGCTAATAAGTTCGAAGCTAATACGCGAAATTAGGAAAATTGCCCAAAAAATCCCCCGGGCCCGCGTCTCGGAATCGGGTAAAAATTATAAATTCTAGACACCCATTCACTCACGAGTCTAACCATATAAGAATTACTTGAATCGGATATCAAAATCCCGTTCAAAACTCAAGAATTTAGCCTAGGGACTTTATCTAATTTCTCTAATTTTTCACCATAAATTCGAATTTAAAGGGCAGATGTAAGAGTATAATCATGGAAATTAGTGTAAATCGAATAGAAATCACTTACCCAAGTTGCACAGGTACAAGTCCCCCCAAAAATCGCACTTCCCGAGCTCTCAAGTTCAAAAATGTGAAAAATGGCTTAAACCCCCGATTTGGGTTTTTAATATTCTGCCCAGGTGAAATATATAGTGCGATCGCGACACTGCTGATGCGATCGCATAGGGTAAGGCAAACGCTCTCAAAATGTTGCACTACGCGATCGCGGAAGTACACATGTGATCGCGATTCACATATGGCAGTGACCCTACGCGTTCGCACTCGAGACCCCACGCGAACGCACAGACCAAGCTTCCCCGGCCCAGCCCAGTAAGTCTACGCGATCCCAGCCCTTGCTATGCGATCGCATAAAACAATCCTGTTGGCCCAAAATCAACGCGATTGCGGTTCCTCACACGCGATCGCATTGAACAAAAGACTGGTGCTATGAAAACCAAAAAACCAGCCAACACTTTTAGGCCAAAAATGCCCGTTTGAGCATCCGAAACACACCTGAGGTCCCCGGGACCTCAACCAAACCTACCAACTAATCCTACTACCTCATTCAAACTTAGTCGAGCCTTTAAAACACATCCCATAACATCAAAATCACAAATTATGCATTGATTCAAGCCTAAGAACTTATGAAATTTCCAAAAATCACAACCGATGCCGAAACACGTCAAAACAAGTCCGAATGACCTCAAAATTTACGTGCAGGTCATAAATGACACTACGGACCTACAGCCACTCTCGTAATTCCATTCCGAGCCCGATATCAAAATTTCACCTATCGGCCGAAATCGCCGAAATTCCAACTTTTGCCAATCAAGCCTAAATCTACCACAGACCTCGAAAACACATTTCGAACACGCTCCTAACCCCGAAATCACCCAACGGAGCTAACAGAGTCAACGTAATTCCATTTTGGATCCGTATTCACATAGTTCCAACTACGGCCCGATTTCCAAAGCTTAAATTCACATTTAAGGACTATATGTCCAAAATCTCTCCAAAATTCACAACTAAACGATCCGACAGTACCAAAAGCAGAAATAAACATGGGAAAATAAGTTATTAGGAGATCGGGGCGCTAACTCTCAAAACGACCGACCGGGTCGTTGCACTCAATAGCTTCGAATCAACTGAAGCAAAACTTGGTGGAATATCCCATCGTCACTTGGGCGGATTCCATAACCGATATCAATCAAAGATTAGGGTCGAAGACGACCAATTAGGAGCCCCCTCAGGATCGGTATATCCTAGCAGGCTCCTGGCAAAGGAACCAAGGCCAAACAAGGAAAGGTATCAACCATACAGTGAAGATCGAAGAAACTCCCCAAGGCGTAACTTACCTCGAAACGACCGTAGGGTAGATCGAGGTCAGAATCCTCTGGGACTCGTAAGCAGAGCCGATTTCGACAAACATGCAGGACCAGAGGAGAATCCCCGATTATCTGAGTACATCGTATCGGCCATTGGTAAAATCAAAGACACCAGGTGGCCAAAACCCATACTATCATACCTATCGCAAAGGAACCATAACCTGGTATACGAATTTCATGGCACACACGGTCATAGGACCGAAGATTGCAGACAGCTCCAAGAGGAAGTAGCCCGACTAATCAACAAAAGGCACCTTCAAGAATTCCTCAGCGACCGAGCTAAAACTCAATTTCGGGAAAGAGAGGCGAACAGGAAAAATGAAACAGAAGCGCCACAACATGTCATCCACATGATCATGGGAGGAATCGATATCCCACAGGAACCCATAGTCAGACCAACAAAAATATCCATCACCAGGGAAAAGCGAACTCGAGGTTACATACCCAAGGACGCTCTCACATTCAGCGACGAGGACATCGGGACCCTGTCTCAACCTCACAACAACGCATTGGTAATTTCATTTCTTGTGAATACGTTTCAAATTAAATATTTTCTTGTGGATCCAAGTAACTCGGCCAACATAATCAAGTCGAGGGTGGTGGAGCAGCTCGGACTGCTTGACCAGATTGTGCCCGCCTCTTGAGTCCTCAACGGTTTCAACATAGCGAGCGAAATGACGAAGGGGGAGATCACCCTCTCGGTCAACGTAGCTAGTGCAACCCAAAATACCAAGTTTCATGTCATCGAAGGAGACATGAGGTACAATGCCTTGCTTGGAAGGCCATGGATACACTGCATGAGAGCAGTACCATCAAACCTTAATCAAATGATGAAGTTTCCAATGAAGGACGAAATAAAAATGGTATACGGGGAGTAGCACGCAGCAAAGGAGATGTTCGCGGTACACGATGTGGAACCGACATCGACACCTTCTACATCGAAGGAAACAAAGGATAAGCAGACATCCAAGTAGTAGTCACAAGCTACATTAGCGGCTATGCCCAAATGAATGAGTAAAGGACCGTACCGTGTCCTTGGAACAAGAAGTTGAAGCATATCGAGGCTCTAACGCCATCACTGCTAAGGTATAACTGTCTCCTTTTTTATTTGCGTTTTAAAATAACTTATGTGCAGGTGATCGATTAAAAGAATCGAAGCACCTTCCGGCTTGAAGACCTTAGGTTTTAAAGCATGCGCTACGCTCTTTTTCCCTTAGATCAGATTTTATCCCAAATGGGTTTTACCGACAAGGTTTTTAACGAAGCAGCATCTATATGCTACCTAAGGAGGACTCAACAAATATTCAAGGATTCTCTTCAATCAACATCGAATACAGGGGGGCATCCCCCCGGGAGATCACCTCCTCGGAGAAGTCAAAACGGGCCAAAGAGGGTCTCGAAAGGAGAATGATGTATCGGGCCAAACGGTCACACGAACCGTGTCCGCGTAGAATAATCAAACCCTCGACGACAAAAACAATGTATACTTGTACCAAGTAATTGAGGAGTATCTGTTACCCCCAAAAAGTTTTGCGTTTTCAAACAAGTTTGTTATTTTCACAAGAAACGGCCCCCGGGCCAGAAATTTCCCAAACAATCGGGGATTGACACCAAAAACTCGAAGCCGTAAGACCTCAGGGCCGGAAACTTCGAGCTCACAAGCCCTAAACAAGGCAACATCAAGTTTACAAGGAAAGGCTCCAGAGCCAAAAACTTTCGATGTCTCGAGGACTGTCATCGACTATCACCCCATCGAAGCTATCAAAACTCGACGCCATAAGACCTCAAGGCCGGCAACTTCAAGCCCGAAAGACCTCCACGAGGAATTATAGACAGTGTAAGGCCTCCATGAGGAATCATCAACAATGAAAGACCTCCACGAGGCATAAACTATAAGACCTCAAGTAAGGCATGAATTTTACTCGCACCAAGTAACCAAAGAATCTGTAAGACCTCAAGTAAGGCATGAATTTTACTCGCACCAAGTAACCAAAGAATCTGTAAGACCTCAAGTAAGGCATGTTCAAATTTATGAGACCTTACAAAGGACATAATCCCGATCTTAAAGTCAAGGATATATATTCGAACTTGTAAGACCCCTAAAAAGGCATACCCTCGATATAGACGCCGAGATTACCTTACTCGGGGACTAAAAGGCTACGACCGAATACAATGACTACGGTCAAAAGGCTACGGCCAAACACAATGACTACAGTCAAAAGGCTACGGCCAAACACAATGACTATGGTCAAAAGGCTACGGACAAACACAATGACTACGGTCAAAAGGCTACGGACAAACTAACGCGACTTGGGGACGCCCGACTGTCGCCATAAAATCACAAATACTTCGAATATACTTCGAAAAGAACCGGCTAATCAGGCTACCCTCGGCATAAGCAAAAGAGCTTCGATCATATCAGCTTCAATATTGAAAGGGCTTCAAGAAAATGCATCCATTGAGCGAGACCTCCCAAGGTGCTCATTTATCGTCACACAACGGCTCACAATCGAGGTTCTTATCGAACCGTCGAAGAGTTGGACGAACACAAAAACTTCAGAAAAGTATGTAACGAGGGAAAATATAGCCATACTAAAGGTCGTACAAACCCAGCGCGTAAGAGCCTAAGTGCCAGCTTAAAGAGCCTCAGAGCCAATTCAAAAACCTAAGGGTCGATGAGCTGAAGTCGAAACCCGACTCGAGGACTGAGCCCTAAACAGTTAACTAAAAAATGCCTAAGGGCCAATGCGTAAGAGCCTACGAGCCAGCCTAAAAATGCCTAAGGGAAAATGCATGAAAGCCTATGGTCCAGCCTAACAAGCCTCAGGGCCGATCTGTAGACCTAAGGGTTTTTTCACCTCGAAGTCCAATTCATCGAGCTAGCTATCGACGATCAAAATTCAAGACAAAAAAGAAGGTAGATACAAGCAAGTTGGAAGTATCAAGGATTTTTCATATATATGTATTACAAATATACATTCACAAATGCTCCCACAGGGAGTCTAATACAAATCAGAAAAGAAAAGCCTAGCCTACTCTCCCCTCGGGGACTGCGGCTCTATCGGCCTCTTCCTCATTATCTTCAGAATCAGATACGAGGAACCATGTGTCGTATTCATCCGCCCTGGCCTACTCTATCTCTTTCGAGAGGTTGAAGCCCCTAGTGTGGATCTCCTCCAGGGTTTCCCTCCGGGATTTGCATTGGGCATATTCATTGCTCCTGCTCTCCCTATAAGAATCCCCTCTCAACTCGGCTCGAGCATCAGTTGCGTCTTTCAAACAGACGACCATTTTCTTATCGGCCTTAGCTCTAATCTCTTCGGCTTCAGCCTGGGCGTCCACGACTTCGGCCTTCATCTTCAATAGATCAGACTCGAGCCTTACAATCCTGCTCGTCTGCACCAAGCTGTTTTCACGAGAATTCCGGAGATGCACCTCGAGCGCAGATGCCTTGGCCAAAGCATTCTTCTTGGCCGCAACGTGGGCATCTATCTGAGCCCTTAGCTCATTGCACTCATGGTTGGCCTGGCCGACTTTTCCCCAGAGGCGTTCCAAGTTCTCCGTCCTTCTCTACAACTAAAACATCAGAATATAATCTCTGATTAGGAGAAGAACCAGGCATGTCCTCGAAACAAAATTACATGTCCCTCGAGGCGGCCTTCGTAGTTCTGGCTACGACCCATTTCATAGCGAAGGTGTATCAACTCCTTAGCTCTTTTATCACATAGGAGCCTGAGGTATTTCTCCCCGTCCAAGGCTCTACGCGACCGAGCCTCGCAGCGAAGCAACTCGGACTTGAGCTTGTCAAAATCCTATGAAAAAGAAGCTTCAGTTAGAAGATGAAAATGCGGAGCTAATAAAGTCACAAAGATCATCGAAGCTTACTAAAGAACAGATCCGCTAAGACTCCTCGAAGGCTGAGCGATCATATCCTGGCATGGCCTCTTCGTCCCCAGTTGAACCATCCCGAGAGGGGACATAAACATTCAGGACTCCGCTCCCATCAGGCGGCCCTTGGCCCCGAACATCCCTCAAAGTACCTTCGACGAGAGAAGAAAATGATGGATGAAGACCCTTTTCCCTCGAAGTACCTTCGACGGGGGAATAAGACGGTGGAAAGGGAGGAACCACTCTCCTGAGGGTGGAGACCTCGGGCTTGACATGCTCAGCTTCATTGCCTCTATGCCTCTGAGCAGACCTTGCCTCATTATGAGTTTCCCCACCCACCGAGGATTCCTTCCGTTTATTATCATTCTTCGTCCCCGAGGCTGAAGACCATTCCTCCTCTCCGAGAGGGCACAGTCTCACCTTGGAGAATTCTCCAATGCCTGCAGTCAAGAAGTTAATAAAAAATAAAGTTTTTCCTAAAATAAAGAATCTTACGGCACTCACCATGGTGTTTGGCCTCCCATCTACCCTTCGACAAGTCTCGCCACTTACGCTCATCGTAAGTTGAGCAAGACGCCAGGTTCCGAGTCCAATCCGGCAGGTCGGGGACCTCGTATGGCAACCCCATGGTTGCCATACGAGGGAAAGAAGACATTATTACAGAGTCCTCCTCCGATATGAACAAATGACAAAAACATAAGTGTACCACTTACGTGTGAAATTCCATTTCTCAAGAAATGGCAGGAACTCAGCCGGGATAATATCGGCGGTCCGCACTCAGACAAATTGGCTCATCTACCCTTCATTATTGGTAATAAAGGGCTGGGTGGATCGACGTCGGAGAGTGATCAGGCCCCGATAGTGCAAGGGCCAATACAATCTGATGAGATGACTAAGGGTAAACTCGAGCCCGGCTTTCTCCGCGAAGAACCTTGTCATCAACACTATCCTCCAAGATGACGGGTGAATCTGTGCCAGGGTAACCCGATATCTTCTACAAAACTCAAGAACGACTCTGTCAGGAGGACCCAACATAAACGGGTATGTATATACGTTCGAAAACCCCTCTACATGGTCCATGATGTCCTCTTCCAGGGAAGGTACTTGCAGTACCACCATCCACAATCTCTCCTCACTACCTCGAGGTGTTTTTATCCTATTGATAGGATGAACCTCGATATATGCTCCCGATGGCCCTAAACATTGGGATTCCTCTCTAACGTGAAGTCCCTCCTCGAGATAAAGCAGGTCGAGGTTCATTCACCAGACGTCGGCGATGTACCACCGACCGGGCAAGAAGCAGAGGCAAAACTCTTTTCTTGCTGGTGGACGAATTCGGTCACGGCAACCATAACTATGGTAGAACAAGAAAATGGAGGTAAAGCACAAAGAAACAACCTCAAACTAAAAGGGGATAAGAACTGGTGAGAGAAAAACTCTGTAAAGAAGACAGTTGCTCAAAGCAAAAAAGTCTTCAGATGAAGAATGCAAATACATATATTGAGCAAGCGGCGACTGTTCGCCTACTTTGAAGGCCAATTAATTCTGACCATGCCATTACCACTTTTGGGGAAGTGTACCGGTGGGACCATCTCGGTCATTTCACAAGTCATGTCATATGGATGACGTTGTCATGCAGCGGTCAAGGGATCAAGATCCTCATGTCAATATAGCCTCAAGATGGTGCCCGATCTCGAGGATCTCTGTTATTAAAATTATGAGCTCTAAGTGAGATATTAATCAGGCCTCGAGTAATAGCCCGATCTTGAGGGTCTTTGTCACTACAAGAATGAGCTCTAAGGAGCTATCAATATCAATCTAGCCTCAAGATGGTGCCCGATCTCGGGGATCTATGTCACTATAATTATGGGCTCTAAGGAGCAGTCAATATCAATCTGGCCTCGAGATGGTGACCGATCTCGAGGACCTATGTTACTATAATTATGGGCTCTAAGGAGCTATCAATATCGATCTATCCTCGAGATGGTGCCCGATCTCAAGGATCTCTGTTTCCACAAATATGGGCTCTAAAAGAGTGTTAATATATCCTCGAGATGGTGCCCGATCTCGAGGATCTCTATTACTCCAAGAATGAGCTCTAAAAGGGTTATCAATCTAGCCTCGAGATGGTGCTCGATCTTGAGGATCTATGTTACCACAAGTATGGGCTCTAAAACACCGACTTCAAAATTCAAAGGACTAGCTTTGCATAAACGCTGAAAAATAAGAGACTTAAAACCAAAAAGTTCCTTGGCATTCCCAAAAATATGTTTACAGAGGTATCATTACAAGGCTCTTTCGAGGAGCCGATGCACAAAAAGAAAGAAAAGAAAAAAGGCAAAACACAGTGGGCAGATCTACTCCTCGCCCTCATTACTATCTGAGTCGCTACCGGAGTCACTATCGGAGCCATTGTCCGAGGAAGTTAAAAGTGCTGATTCTTCTTCTAAAGTCCTGGCCTTCTCAATCTCAGCAGAGAGTTTGGCACCTTTTGCGCTTTCTTCTTCGAGGGACTTCCTCCTAGCTTGTGAACGAGCATGGGCAATGGCCTGAGCCAGTTTGAGCTCGGCCTCTTCGGATATCTCCCTAGCCCGGTCATTGGAGGTAGCGACATCTCTTTTATATGAGGCTACATACTCATCGGCCTCAGTCTTGGCCGCAGATAATAAGGTGGCCTCCTCCTTGGGACTCCGAAGAAGATCCTGGGTCGAGGTCAACTCTCCCTGGAAAATGTCCCTCTCCGAGGCCACGACTTTAACCTACCTCTTCAGCTCAAGGATCTCTGCATCCTTGGCTGCGACCTCTTCCTGAAGTTGCCCCACCAGGGCATTCTTTTGCTCGATCTGCAAAGACAAATCGAGTTAGTAAGCAGAAACTTATGAAAATAAGAGAATGAACTCATGGGTGTCATATTACCTGCTCGGCGAAGCTGGTTCGCTTCTGATGCACTCCCTCCAGTCTGGTCCAAAACCTGTTCAACTCCTCTTCCTTTGGGTGGATGAGGCTTTCAATTCATTCAGCTCCGAGGTGAGTTTCTTGAGCTCCTCCTTGGGGAAAGTCTGTTCGTCTTGAAGGTTGGAGAAGGCCTTATCGTATAGCCTCTTGACCTACAGCAAAACAGAGAAGTTAGAAAAGAAAGGGTAAAAATATAAAGCACAAATGGTATGTCAATAATATTACCTGCTTCTGAAGCCTCTTGGCCTCTTCGAGGGCGACGGGGGCATCAATGTCGGTATCCTCTTCGAGGCCGACGAAGTAATCTCCAAATGTATTTTCCCCTCCCTGAGAGGCCCCCACGTCAGCAACATCCCTGTTCTTCGCATCCCTTATTTCCCCCGGGGAAAATGATGGGCCCAAATCAAAGCCTCCCACGTCATCGATCTCTATCAGAGTATCTGCTTGGCCCCGAAATATCTCAGATTCAGGCCCTCCAAACTTGTGAGCTAAGGATTCACCAGCACAGACTATACCATGTCCTGTTTGAGGCTCGGGGACTGCACCCGAACCTCCCTCTATGACCTCCTCTGCTCGAGGTTGATCCACATCGGCCACCTCCGACTCGGAGGCCCCCGACCCAACGGTTTTCGAAGCATCAGCGCTCCGTCTTACCCTTTGTACCAAAAGGCGTTCATCATCATCATCATCTTTGTCTACGATACGAAGACTCGCCGCAGCAACCAAAGTTAAGGCCGTGGCATCGGTCTTGGGCTTGCGGACCTTGGGCTCTTTGATTTTGGAGACTCAGCCAATGTCTCCTTCTTCCTTTTCTTACCCTTATCGGGCTTCGGAACCTTTTTTTCACCGGGAGGAGGCGGTATCATCAATACGCCTTCCCCGAGGCCTGCACAGGCATGATATATCAAACTTACCATCACAGAAGAATACTCATATGAAATTTTGCAACGGCAGCAAGAAAGGCTTACCGTGGTTCTTGTCCTGCCACCGCATTTTGGCCAAATCACGCCAAGAGCTGTTGTTGTATGGAAAGGCGAAATCTAATTTCTTGATACACCCCGGTAGGTTCTGAACCGCGTCGGGGAACCAAACGATGACTGCATAATCAAAAGAAGTCAATTCAGAAGAAGAAGAAGGGGCAATAAAGTATGCTCGATGCAGTGTTACTTACGCTTCATGTTCCATTCCTCTAGGAATGCCATCCTATCATCAGGGATGATGTCCGAGGTTCTTACTCTGACGAACCGGCTCACCCACCCCCTGTCTTTTTCTTTATCGATGCTCGCAAAGAACGTCTTCGCAGATTGATATTGTAGCTTAATTAAATCCCATCAGAAGAGACGGGGGCTATACAACCTTATTAAATGGTTTAGGAAGAAGGACATTCCCTCGACCCGGTTGGAGAAATATCGGAGCATATATACAATCCTACATAAGGAAGGATATATCTGACCGAATTTCACTCATTACTGGCGGCAAAAGTCAAGAATCACCGGGTCTATCGGTGGGGAAGAAGATTCTACGTGACCGAGAGTGAAAGGGTATGTGTATACGCTGAGGAAGACAGCTTCGTGTGTCACTATGCTTTCCTCAGCTTCGGGGATTTCTATTTGTACTGCCTCCCCCCAGCGGCAGTCCATTTTTACTCTCTCTACCTTGGTTTTCACACTGATGTACCGAGACATGGGCTCGCATCGGCCCGGTGTAGAAGGAGGTCTATCGATGGTAGAGTCAGAGATAGTAACGAAAGGGCTTGGAATACATTGCTCAATACTTGGAGGTATTTTTGGCTTGCCCTTGGATAGGCGTAAAGAATAAGTGGTGCACTCTTTCTGGAGTGCCGTTTTAGATGTTTTTGCCATAACTATGACAAAGTTTCTGGGAAAGGAGACGAAGAAGCAAGAACGGAGACAAGATGAATGCAGAAGATGATGAACTTAGCTCTAAAAACTTGAGGATGTTGTAAAAGTATGAATGGCAAACACCTGAAGTATTTATAGAAGCTATTTGGGCAAGGTTTGAGAAGCTGAAAAGTCAAACCAAAATGGTTCGTAGGCTTCTCGATAGTCGTGCTGACGACGACCTCTACGCAGCCTTTGAGTCATGTTGTTTAATGCTCTGATGGGGCTGATGTCATGATGGAAGTATCGAAGAGGCAAGAGTTCAAGGCCATTTCTTATCATTTCACTCTAAGAAACGCGGGGACTATTTGTATACGGCTAAAATCGGAGAGACCGATTTTATGACTATTATGGCTTTCCACTGACCGCCCTCAGAAGGCTCGAGGCACAGCTAGAGGTTCGACCCCGAGGGTTGCCTATGCTCGACCTCAGGGCAGTATAAATATGTGGCTTTCATGGACAAGCGGGAAAATCTTGGAAGGCACGTGGTTAGAGTTGACTATGTCTGCGAGAATAGTACGAGTCCGTACCGTGACATTAAATGGTTGTACCAGCCGTACATCATTGTAATAAGTGCATATGTACTATGTTAGGATTCTCCCTCCTATATAAAGGGGACCCTTATCATTTATTGCACACATGATATTCAATACAAGAACAAGAACATTCTCTGCTCTCTAACTCAATCATAATCTATTGCCTATCTATGAATTTAGTGCTTACATTTATTATATTTCAGTGATTGTTCTTCATTTATTACTCATCATTGATCATAAAGAGCCCCCCTCGAGGCCCTTAAAATTGTTAGCTATCCATCGACCCCCCGCTGCTAATACTATACCTCGACCTCGAGGCCCCATCTCGGCCAGCTCGAGACCCAGACTTAAGGCAGTTTGGTTTGCATATCTCTACTTTCTTGTACTCTTATCTTATTTTCCTTGCTCACACTTAGCATCTATTGCTTAACAACTACTCCCTCCGGTCCAAAATAACTGAATTTTTGCATGTTTTCACGCAGATTAAGAAATCCACTTTTTATCTTTAATTAACAATGAAATTGACCATATTAATCTTTACTATCTCACATAAATACTCCTAACACATACTCCAACACTATTTAATCCAAGGGCAATGTAGGAAAAAAATAATTAATTCATTCTTGAAATCTAAAAAAATCACTTATTTTGGACCACAAGAAAAAGGCCAGAAAATCACTTATTTGGGACCGGAGGGAGTAGTATTAAAATAAATCACATATTTATAGAATCAAAAAATTAAATTTAATTGTAATTACCATTTCAAGGTAAACAAATAAAGTCTCATCCAAGATTATCAATATCTCAAGTAAAATTTAATGGATTCACTATGTAATCAATTGAAATAATTAGAAGAAATTTATTATAAAAAGTTAGCAACTTTGCATTTCAGAGAGTTCGAAATAAGTTTCAAATAAAAGTATATATCTTTGGACTATCTACTCTATCGAGTGATACATTCTTTTTTTTTTTTTTTTTTTTTTTTTATATATATATTTTTTTTTATCGAGTGATACATATTATTCTCTGATTCTTAGAGTTGCATTTTGCATATCTATAAATGTGCAATTATAATAAATAAATTATCTATAAAGCCTCACAAAGTGAACCCAAAGAATCTTGCACTTGCATTAAAGTCAGGCTGTGAAAAACGACGTTGTCGTCACTAAGAAAAGGAAAAATCCTTTTGGCTTAACCGATTTTGGCCAGATCGATCCATATGGGTCATTTAGGTCATTTTACGCCCTAATTAGGGTTTCAGGTATTTTTTATGCCCATATTACCCTTTTAGTTAGTTTTTGAATATTCTCATCCATCATTTAATATTTGTTTTCTCAATGCATGGAAGAGCTCAAAGGTTCAAAACCTATTTCCCATAAAGAATTTTTTATTTTATTTTTACGTATTTACAAGCTTTTTCTTTTGTAGTATACATCCATATAATCCGAAATAATTCATCTATATACATGTATTTTATTGTGCATTTGGTATAATTTTTAGTATTTGATTTGTACTTCGTATATTTTATATTATAATACGGTCATCAAAGCCCTACTATTTAAACAGACATATATGGCCTAAAACCCACTTAAACAAACTATTTTTTGGCCGAAAACCTACTTAAACAAATCATTTTTTGGCCGAATATATACTTAAACAAAATCCTTCATTTAAACTCCTATCCTCTTCTAAGTGTTAGTTAATAGATTAAGGATGCATTTGAAGAAGAAAAGTCCTTCAAAAGTGTATGTTGTATTTTCGGGTAAAAGGCCAGGAATATACTACTCATGGAGTGAATGTCTCTTATGGTTATCGGGGTTAAGCGTAGCATCTTCCAGTCTTTCAAGTCTCACGGTGCGGCCATATCGGCGTTCGATGAATTTGAAAAATCTGTTGAAGGTAAACAAAAACTCAAATCTATGGTGTTTGTAGTTTTTCGTGGTAAGAAGCCGGGTATATACAAACATTGGTCTGAGTGTGTTAAAATGCTTGTTGGAGTCGAGGGTAGCTACTTTCATGCTTTCCAATATTATGATGAAGCCTTCAAAAAATTTCAAAAAATAAGTTTTTCACAAGAAGAGTCATCTTCAAGCTCGGCCATTGAAGAAAGTGAGGAAGTGATAACAAATGAAAGTGCAGCAAGTGCTATTTCATCTGCTATGTTAGTGGGCATATTTATTGGGTTGAAGCTTTATGAAAATGTTGGAAATTAATTATGTCAATTTTAGGTTTATGTTATCTTGTGTTTGAAAAGTGTTTATTGTTTCTCTTTGGTGTGCAAGAATGTTACTTCTTTTTTTCCATTTGAATATCAAGTATTGTATTGAAGTTTTTTACATTTTATGAAGTTCGATATTTGTGACTTGCTTATCATTTCGATCATGTTTAATGTGACTTATTTAGCATTGATGTTAATCTTTCATATATGGATAGGGAATTTAATTTGGATTTTTATGATATCATTTTAAAATCTTAAGAAAATTAGGTTAGGTCATTAGATTTTGCTTATCATGAAAAAATAAGCAGTTACATTGATTCGTAAAGTTTAGTGACTATACTGCTATAGCGGATTGAGTGATTTGTTGATATGGATAGTGATTGATTGGAAACAATAATTCGTTTATTATTTTTAATGTCTATTTTTCTGTATTTTGATAACTAGTTTAGATCATGAAGACATATATAAAAATTGCAATCGTTTTGTATTTTGAGAATTTATACGAAGCTGTAACATTTATCTTTGATATGGGAAAGTGTATAATCCTTTTTCCTTTTATATGTCTTGTATGAATCCTAACCCAAATATGATTAGGTTAGGGTTTGCTGTTTGGATATAAAACTGTAGTTAAATAATCATATCAAAAAGAAAACATATACATCTGAATAATTTAGATGAATTTGAATGCTAGAAAATTATGAAATTATACACACCAGTAAACTGATGCTAAATATTTTTCATTAATAAGAATCAAAATAAAAGAAAGCGGAAGAAATACTAAATAGATATTTTCCATTGATAAATTGAACAACTTTTCAAAATATTCCAAATTATATTTGGAAGATAATGTTAACATAAAATGCTAACAACATAGCATGAATAATAATAAAAAAACATTAAACCCCAATTTTTAAACACTCTATTCAGCTTTTTGATTAACTGACTTTGACGCCTTTGAAGCGGCTTCAGTGTCACTGCTAATCACGATAAGAGGAGCATCGGGTTCTTCCTCCTGCTCAGCCAGTAGTTCCTCAAGCATGTCATAACATGTAGTGAGAGGGTATGAATCAAGCAGCATCCTTTTCACATAGTCCTTTCCGATTTCCCTTGTTAACCTTAGCATTAGCAGGGTTGTCTCAGTCTTCAGGTTTTTCAGCTTGTTTCTAATATCATGATATAGGATGTTGTGGTTAACTGGTGAACCGTGGAGAGGTTCATCGATAAATTTCTTTGTAGGGGTTCTGTCCATTTTTTTTTGTCACAAAATCTTGAATTAGAATAGATAAGTTGAATTTTGATGTTAATAGTGTAGTTGTATTTATAGGGTTAGGGTTAGTGTTTATATTTCCAAATTAATTGAATCACAATCTTCAATGAAACCCTTACACTCTTCAAATAAGACTTTACATTCTTCAATTAAACTATTTAGATTACCTAAAATTGAAATTAATGAACTAGGGTATCCAACCGTAGGATTTTTGTGTTTTATTACTTTTTTTTTCCAGTAATTTTTTCTACTAAATTTTTATTAGAATAATCTTTTGTCCAGTAAATATTCTTATTTATGTTTCTTTTATCCATTCCAACCAAATATATACTGGTTTGGATATGGTTTTGCAGTAAAATTTCCAGTATAATATCAAAGGAATCACAAAAAAAATTGCAGTAAAATTTTTTCTCCAATCCTAAAAAGGATCCGTTTGCATTGAGCTTCTCAATGAAGCATTTAGTAATCTCAACCTAGTTAGCTTCCCAATGAAGTATTTATATTTCTCAACCGTTTTAATTACTATAGTGAGTAGTTAAAGAGATACACAAGATAAGGAAGCTTGCCCATGGACTATAGCACAATTTCGGATTTAATAATTCAACAAGAAAAATTGTTAAAAACATAAGAAAAAATTACAATAACAATAAATTAAACAACATACATGAAAGTAAAAAGACAACAACCATAACTTAATCAACACAACAAACACATCCTAGTTCCATGTAAAAAAACGGATTAGTACAAACAGGATATCCGTCTCCCTTCACGTCAAAATCGAAAATAGCAAGATCTGTTAAAACATCAACCACCGTAAATTTGACGATAAAACCTCCCCTTAAAAAATTATGAATTATAAAAAGTGGTCAGCCGACCTCGAACCTTCTTCGAAAACCAACGGTCGTTATATTTACATACCACTCTTTTCCACGATGTTGAAGATGCGCGTGTTCTAATTCACTAGGAATATGCTTGCACACCTTTCTTGGAATATACTATAAAAAAGTATATATATAAAGTTTCGAAAAATATGAAGTTTAAATGACATAATAATTTATCTCAATAAGTTATTGTAACATTCAAAGAAATAAAGTTAAATGGACATAATAATTTACCAGATGTTGGTCGTAGATGCAGTCATTAGATATAACCACTTCAAATGTTGGAGGATACTCTTCTTCATTCTCACTGCTAGTAGTAGAATAAGAACGGGCATCACTCCTAGTAGAAGAGTTAGATATGTCTCGTTGGGTAGAGGAAGAGGCATCCATAGTTTAGGATTTGAGAGTGTGAGTGTGTTTTAGGTCTTTAGAGTTTGAGTATGTGATGTGTTTTAGGTCTTTAGGGTTTGAGTATGTGAACATATATATAAGGGCCAAGCCAGTCCAATTTCAAACACCCTACTTTAGTGAAAAAATAAACCTTTTTTTGGGCCACAAATATCTGTTTTTGTAATTATTTTCGGAATTAATGTTGTTAGTCGAATTAATGGTGTTAGTTGAATTAATTGTGTTAGTTGAATTGCATTTATTAATTCGAATTCCCATGAAAATATTAAATTCTATTTACTATCAACACTATTCATGGTTAGGGTTTGTAGTTAGGTTAGTAGAAGACTATTCACATTCCAACAACATAGTTACAATATAGTTAGAATGAAGATACAAAATAAAGTATTGCATAGGGTAGTAGCATAATGTATTATAATGAAATGAAACAAAATTAAATTACAATGGAATTATAACAAAATAAAATTTTCATTTCATTAACAAACTAACTGTACACAGACCATAACATAACTTGATGAAAACTAAATAAAATACATAAATAACACAAACATTGGTTTCCAAACAAACTATAACGACCTGATCGGTCGTTTTGGAGAGTTAACGCCCCGATCCCCTGATAATTTTTCCTCCCATGTCTTATTAGGTTAATGGAATGAGTCGGAGCGTTGAGTGATGAAAATTGGAGTGTTTTTGGACATATAGTCCTTTAAGGTGAGCTTTAACCTTAGGAATTGGGCCGGAGCGGGAGATGTGTGAAGACGGACCCGGAATAGAAATCCGTCGACTCCGTTAGCTCCGTTGAGTTATTTCGGGGTTGGGAGCGTGTTCGGAATGTGTTTTTGAGGCCAGACGTAGATTTAGGCTTGAATTGGCGAAAGTTAGAATTTCGACGATTTCGGCCGATAGGTGAGATTTTGATATCGGACTCGGAATGGAATTCCAAAAGTGACAGCAGGTCCGGAATGTCATTTATGACCTGTGTGCAAAATTTGAGGTCATTCGGACGAGTTTAGACGCGGTTCGGCGTCGGAGGTGAATTCTTGAAAATTCTTAAGTTCCTAGGCTTGAATCTATGGTTATTTGATGATTTTGATGTTATGGAGGGTGATTTAAAGGCTCGACCTAGTTTGAATAAGGTATTTGGACTAGTTGGTGGTTTTGGTTGAGGTCCCGGGGGCCTCGGGTGTGTTTCGGGTGTTCAAACGAACACTTCAAGGCCAAAAGCCTTAGCTGTTATTGCTGGTTTTTCTACAGCAGTCAAGTATTCATTGTGATCGCATAAATGGAGCTGCGATCGCATAGTGTTAGATGAGCGGGTCAGGAGAATGCTCTACGCGATCGCATATTATGGACCGCGATCGCATAGTTCTGCTATGTTGGCTTCCGCAATCGCACATGAAGGGTCGCGATCGCATAGTGTTGCAGTGCTGGAGGAAAAATCTGGAGGTTACTCTCCGCGATCGCATGATACACTCTGCGATCGCATAATGCTAATGCCAGAAGGTCCGCGATCGCAGGCACATGTACGCGATCGCACTGAAGGTTTTGAGGCACGTAGAATCTTACTCTCCGCGTTCGCGACTGAGACTCCGCGATCGCATAGAATAAAACACCTACGCAGATTATTGAACCCCATTTCGAAGCTTAAACCTTATTTCACCATTTTTGAGTTGTGGGAGCTCGGGGGAGACGATTTTTGAGGGACTTTTCACCTAGTGTTCAAGGTAAGTGATTTCTAACCATCATAGGTTAATTTCCATGATTCTAATCTTAAATTCCACCCTTAATTCGGGATTTTTGAGTTGAAATTTGGGAAAATTGGAAGAAACTTTCTAGAACGAATTTTGGGGTTTTGATTGGGTACTTGACCTCCGATTTGAGAGATTTTCATATGGTTAGACTCGTGAGTGAATAGGGTTTCGGAAAATATAAATTTTTCCCGATTTCGAGACGTGCGCCCGAGGGGCATTTTGGTCAAATTTTTCTAATTTCGCGTATTAGTTCTGAATCAATTAGTTATTTCGATTTCTTGAATTTATATTTACGTTATCCCATCGAATAAAATAGATTTGGTCCACCCAGAGTTGGATACTCGTGGCAAGAGAGTGATTAGCGGTTGAATTGCACAGTTGAGGTAAGTGGCTTGCCTAACTCTATGTTGGGGAAATCTCCCTTAGGCATTTTTACTGGTTTTTTCCTATAAAAACCCTGTGTACGTGAGGTGATGAGCGCGTGCACGGGATATTTTCACTGAAGTTCCTTATTTCCTTCTACATAATGCTTCATTTTCAACTCTATTATTGCTGCTATCATTTAAATTGCATAATAACTTAAGATTTATCATGGTAAATTGATTTCTAACTGATTTTCCAATCGTTACTATTCTTTGAAACTGATTTAGTGATTTTTCTACTAGATTTCCAACTGGATTTTCCTCAAACCCTTAAACTACGTTATTTTGGAGATTTACCTTATATTACGTATGCATACAGGGATTGCGGGCATAAACCTGAGCCTTTCTCTCATTTTTGCATTGCATACATAGGGATTGCGGGCAGAGACCTGAGCCTTTCCCACATTCTGCATTGCATAGAGGGATTGCGGGCAGAGACCTGAGCCTTTCCCTCATTCTGCATTGCATACATGGATTGCGGGCATAGACCTGAGCCTTTGCCTCATTTTGCATTGCATACATAGGGATTGCGGGCA
>ML273622.1:0-15330 GCA_005239495.1 Nicotiana undulata
AATGCTGTCTTGAGCTTCTGAAAGCTCGCTTCACACTCCTCAGACCATCTAAAATGAACACTCATCTGTGTCAACTTGGTCATAGGGGCCGCTATAGATGAAAACCCCTTCACGAACCGGCGATAATAGCCTGCGAGGCCCAAGAAACTCCGAATCTCTGTGGCTGAAGTGGGCCTAGGCCAATCTCTAGCTGCTGAAACTTTCTTCGGATCCACCTGAATGCCCTATGCCGATACAACGTGGCCCAAGAATGCCACAGAACTCAACCAGAACTCACACTTAGAAAACTTGGCATACAACTGCCTCTCCCTCAGAGTCTGGAGAATAATCCGAATATGTTGCTCATGCTCCTCTCGACTACGAGAATATATCAAGATATCATCTATAAACACGATCACAAATGATTCTAAATAAGGCCTGAATACCCGATTCATCAACTCCATAAAACCAGCGGGGGCATTAGTCAATCCAAACGACATGACCAAAAACTCATAATGCCCATAACGAGTGCGAAAAGTCGTCTTAGGCACATCAGACGCCCTGATCCTCAGCTGATGATAACCAGATCTCAAGTCTATCTTAGAGAATACCGTAGCACCCTGAAGCTGATCAAATAAGTCATCAATCCTCGGCAAAGGATACTTGTTCTTGATAGTAACCTTATTCAACTGCCGATAGTCAATACACATCCTCACTGAGCCATCTTTCTTCTTCACGAACAATACTGGAGCACCCCAAGGAGAAACACTAGGCCTGATGAAGCCTTTATCCAACAAATCCTCTAATTGTTCCTTTAATTCCTTCAACTCTAGCAGGGCCATACGATACGGGGGAATAGAAATGGGCTGAGTGCCCGCAGCTAACTCGATAAAGAAGTGAATATCCCTTTTGGGTGGCATATCCGGCAGGTCAGCAGGGAATACCTCTGGAAACTCAAGAACCACGGGTACGGATTCTATAGAAGGAACCTCAGCATTAGAATCACGAACATAGGCCAGATAGGCCAAACAACCCTTCTCGAACATGCGCCAAGCCTTCTTATAAGAAAAAACCCTACCAGAAGAATGACTAGGAGTCCCTCTCCACTCTAAACGATGTACTCCTGGCAAGGCTAAGGTCACTGTCTTGGCATGACAATCCAAGATAGCATGATAGGGGGATAACCAATCCATCCCCAATATAACATCAAAGTCAACCATATCAAGGAGAAAAAGATCCACCCGAGTCTCTAGACCACCAATAACCACTAAACAAGCACGATAGACTCGATCTACCACTATAGAATCAGCCACCGGTGTAGACACATGCACAACAGTACTCAAAGAATCACGAGGCATGCTCAAATAAGGGGCAAAATATAAAGACACATAGGAGAATGTAGAACCCGGATCAAATAACACCGAAGCCTCTTGGCTGCAAACTGAAACCGTACCTGTAATAACTGCGTCCGAAGCCTCAGCATCAAAACGAGCAGGAAAAGCATAACACCGGGGCTGAGCCCCTCCAACCTGTACATCTCTGGGTCTACCTGCTACGGCCTGACCCCTACCTCTCATGGCCGGTGCTCCACCTCTATGAGCCTGACCACCACCTCTGGCACCTCGACCACTACCCCAAGCTGGCTGAGGGGGGTAAGGATGCACCTGCTGTGGGAACCAAGGCACGGGAACCCTGATACTGGGGTCCACTCGAAGCTCGGGGGCAATATCTGGCAATGTGCCCCGGGCTACCACAACTATAACAAGATCTCTGATGATGTGGCTGATGACTCGGGAACTGGCCCTGACGACCCTGATAACCACCCTGGTAACTCTGAAGTGGCTGTGCACTGATAGATGTTGATGGTGCACTAACATGAGCTGGCGGTGCACGGGGAGATACCTGAAGTGCTGACTGAAAAGGTCGGGGTGGATGACCCCTGCAGAAAGAATCCCTACCTCCGGATGAGGCTCCACTGAATCTACCAATATGACGGAGCCTTTTGTCAGCCCCCTGACCACCTCCCTGTGACAAAATCATCTCAATCCTCATAGCCACATCGGCCGCATCCTTGAACGAAATGTCAGTACTCGAATCCCTGTCCATCTGGAGTCGTATAGGCTGGGCCAATCCCTCAATGAACCTCTGAACCCTCTCCCGATCAGTGAGGAGTATCATCAATGCATCCTGGCTAGAGCGATGAACCTGGTCTCGTACTGAGTGAAAGACATAGATCCCTGCTGGATGCGCTCAAACTGCCTCCTAAGATCCTCTCGCTGAGTAATGGGAAGGAACTTCCCCAAAAATACTTCCCCAAAAATACCTCTGTGAACTGAGCCCAAGTCAAAGGTGCAGACCCAACTGGTCTGGCTAAGCAGTAGTCCCTCCACCAAGTTTTGGCTGCGCCAGATAGTCAAAAAGTAGCAAAGTCAACTCCATTGGACTCTACTATGCCTATGTTCCGAAGAACCTCATGACAGCTGTCCAAATAATCATGTGGATCCTCTGACGGTGCACCAGTAAAAGTGGTAGTGAATAACTTGGTGAACCGACCTAGTCTCCATAAAGCATCTGCTGACATAGCTGCACCCTCGGCTGCCGGTGCCACAATACCCGGCTGAGCTACTCCACCTGTCTAAGGTGCTGGAGTCTGAAACTGAGTGGAAACCTGCTATGGGGTATGAATAACAGGCTTCTGGGTCCCTCCCCCAGCCTGAGAACCAGCTGGTGCAGTAGGAAGAAGACCAGCCTGAGCCACACTCCCCATAAGCCCCACCAAGCGGACTAGAGCGTCCTGAAGCACTGGGGTAGCAATGAACCCCTCTGGAACCTGAGCTGGTCCGACGGGAACCGTCCGAGCAGGAACCTCACAGGCATAGTCTACTTGCGGGTCCTCTACTGGAGCTGCTGCTCTGGCTCTGCCTCGGCCTCTAGCACGGCCTCGGCCTCGGCACCTCTTAAGAGCTGCAATAGGAGGGTCGGGCTACTGATCGGTCGATGAGGAAGCACGCGTTCTTGCCATCTGCGAGAGAGTAATTAGAGACTAAATTAGTATTTAGAATTCAATTGGCACGACAGAGAATGAAAGATGTGAAGTTATTCCTAACTTTGCAGCCTCTGGAGGATAAGTACAGACGTCTTCGTACCGATCCCACAGACTCTACCAAGGTTGTTCGTGAGTTTTGAGACCTAAGCAACCTAGTGCTCTGATACCAACTTGTCACGACCCGAAATCCCACCCTTCAGGCCGTGACTGCGTCTAACATTGAACCCGCTAGACAAGCCAACGTGCACAAGTAATCTAGCTTTTGTTACCCAATTCCACAGTAGTAAAGAAAATACCTTTAAAAATCTTAACAGAAATAACGAAACACTTTAGAATTTTAACAACGGAAAGTAATAGAAATTCGAAAATACAAGGTGAAATAGTAAAATACATAATGCCGCATAAGCCCAAAACCGGGGTGTCACAAGTCACGAACTATCTAAACAGGGTGCTAAATACAGAGTCTGAAAAGAAATACATTATTGTCTTGAAACTAGGGGAAAAGATAGGACAATAAGGAATCCAAAGGGTAGAAGAGACACCAAGGCCCACGAACGCCAGCGGGTATACCTTGAAGCTCTGGGTGGACTGAAGGTGACTCCCTCAACGTTGTCCACTGGGTCCGGGTGCGGGATCTGCACAACGTTAAGAAGTGCAGTGTAGCATCAGTACAACCGACCCCATGTACTGAGTAAGTGCCGAGCCTAACCTCGACCGAAGTAGTGACGAGGATAGACTTAGCAACAACGTTAACCTGTCCTATTCTACAACTCAAAGCATGGAAACAAGGCAAAAGATAGGCAGACAAGTATGGGATACGGGAGCAGTAAAGGGGGAACAAGTGAAATGAAGCAGTTAAATTAACATATAGGAGTAAACAAGGAAGGCAATTTAACACAATAGTTAACGAAATAAGTATAAGTACCAGAAATGTAATTAATGGCATGACATAACCCTTCGTGCTTTTACTCTCTTCCTCACAACGCGATGTATAATGTGAAATAGTATAAAATCATAGCACGACATCACCCTTCGTGCTTTTACTCTCTTCCTCACAATGCAATGTACAATGTAAGGCAATATAAATCATGGCACGACATTAACCTTCGTGCTTATAATCAATGTGAATCATGGCACGGAATCACCCTTCGTGCTTTACACTCTTCCTCACTATGCAATGTATGGTGTGACCAATGTATATCATGGCACGACATCACCCTTCGTGCTTTACACTCTTCCTCACCATAACAATGACAAATATAAATGGTAAGGAATGCATCATAGTGGAAATATAATTCAAATCACCCGGCAAGGGGAAAACATCAATCAATATCACAACAATTGCCCGGCAAGGGTCTCAGCTATAACCAATCATTTAAAATATATCCTTAACAGTTGGATTTTTCAATCAAACCAATACATCATAGGTTCATCAACCAAGATTTTCAACAATAACGGCTTCCAAGTAGAGACAAGTTCATAATATAACGAACATGGAAGTAATAACAAGATTTTTATCAAAAATAGACTCACGGGCATGCTTGACACACAATGCATAGGTACTCGTCACCTTACCTATGAATTGAACATGATAAACACTTAGCACATAGCATACAATACTTATTCCCTCACCAAAGTTAGGCAAGACACTTACCTCGGGTCCAAAATATAACAATCAACCTTCTAACACCGCCTTTCCTTTTGAATTGAATTCCGGAACAACAATATATAGGCATAATTAACTTAAGTATATCAATAATGACTCAACAACACAATCCCATAGCCTAAATACACAATTCCTATCATTCTTCCAAAAATTCCAAAATTCGACCCCGGGCCCACTTGGTCCAAACACGTGGCTCGGACCAAAACTCGATCACCCATACCCCCATGAGTTAGAATATATAATTTGTTTTGAAATTCGACCCCAAATTGGGGTTGAATTATCCAAATCCCAAAAACCTAACTCTACCCAAAACCCCTAGTTTCTACTTTGATTTTAGGATTTTAGGCCTAGATTCTAGTGATTAGGGAAGAGAAATGGGAGAGATTGGTGTTAGGAACACTTACCCAAGTGGTTATGGAGGGAAACTAGCTTGGAATTCGTCAATGGGGCTTTGGAGAAGAAGGAATTGATGAAGAAGTGGAAATCCCGAATTCACATTCTGTTTTTGACTTAAGGAATAACTGCGCGATTTTGTTCTCTGCGATCGCGGAAGAAGGGCAGCGATCGCAGAGCTATAGGAATCCCTACTATGCGACCGCAGACGGAAGGCCGCGATCATGGAAGGTCAACTCCACAAACCTCTGCAATCGCGGAGGAAAGGCGCGACCGCAGAGAAGAACCACCTCGCCCCCACCCAGTTTCCTTGGTACACTACGCGATCGCGAAGTAAGGAATGCGATCGCAGAACATCTGGGCTCCCTACACTGCGATCGCGGACCCATCCATGCGATCGCAGAGGACAACAGACCCCTCCCCCTCTCTCAAATCTATGTGATCGCAGCTCTACCTATGCGATCGCATAGACTAAGCTACCAGACACCAGAAAATCAACCAAAACACCAGATTTTTCCCACTTTAACACCCTGTTAGCTACCCGAAACTCACCCGAGCCCTCAGGGCTCAAAACCAAAAACACACACGATTCCCAAAATATCCTACGGAGTTATTCAAGCTTTTAAATCACCGAGATATCATCAAAATCAATGGATTGAACCCCAAAATTCATAAAATTTCCTTAAAACTTCATAAAGCTTAATTATTCCGATTTTGATCCGAATCACGTCATTTCAAGTCCGTTTTACCCCAAATTTCACAGATAAGTCACATAACATATATTAAATCTGTTTCGGGCTACGGAACCATAATACGGGCCCGGTAACACGATTTTCTAATCAATTATCATTTTCAAAAACCTTCATTATTTTCAGAAAATAATTTTCTTTGAAAATTTATTTCTCAGGCTTGAGACCTCAGAATTCGATTCCGGGCATACCCCCAAGTCCCATATTTTCCTACGGACCCTCCAGGACCGTCAAATCACGGGTCCGGGTCTGTTTACCAAAAATATTGACCAAAATCAACTTTATTCATTTAATTATTACAAAAATTCCATTTTCATCAAATTTTCACATAGAAGCTTTCCGGCTACACGCCCGGGCTGCGCACGCATATCGAGGTGAGATTAACAATGGCTTTCGGAGCCTCGAAACACAGATTTCGCTAAGTTTACTTAGGATGACCTTTTGGGTCATCACAGTTGAGTGCGAGTGATGAGTGATGGAGTGACATTGCTGTGAGGTTGCATTTACTTTTGATGTTGCTGCATTTATCTGTTAAATTTCTTTGTGGCATTTACTGAGTTATGGAATTTACCGGTTTATTTCTGTTTACTTTAAATTGTGAAATAAATAATTGGACTGTTTTACTTAGCTCGTCACTACTACTCAGTTCCTTAGTTATTTCTGTTACTACTGAGTCAGTTGTGCTCATACTACACCCTACACTATATGTGCAGATCCAGGTGAGTTGGAAGGCGGCGATAGTTGAGTTCAGGCCAGCTATCTTTGGAGATTGCAAGGTAGCTGCTAGCGTCCGCAGGACCTTGTTACTCCCGTTTATCATCTATTCCTTCATTTGGACAGTTAGACATTTTATATATCTTAGTTCATAGATTTAGACGCTCATGATTTAGTGACACCCGATGTTTGGGGCTCGTTTCCGTATTTTATATGAATTATATTTAGAGTTGATTTAGTTTATGAGAATTTAAATGTTGATATTGTTTTATTAAATTCTTAAAAATCAATCAATAGTAATATTTTGGGAAATAGGCTTGCTTGGTAATATGATAGGCGCTATCACGACAATGCATGGATTTTGGGTCGTGACAGTCTTCCCCTCGGTTATTTTGATCACTGGCGTGGAGAATGCTGATAGGTATATTGAGCTTGAATAGTGCCTCTTCTGTGTTTAGAAATAGTTGACTTTTAATTACTGACTCCTTGAAGTGCTTTTCAGGTTCTGTTAATGGTTGTTTTGACACTAATAGGAGAGTTGTTTCTTGATCATTTCTAATAACATTGGAGATTCCTGTGCCTCCTCCTTCTGCAATATTAGAGGGTGAGGAACTTTTTGTATAATATTTATCTTATTTACATGTAAATGAATGGAATAAGATTTTTATATCAATACCTGTAAATTTGGCAGAAAAACTTCTTTTTTGTTCATCATCGAAAAGCTTACTGTTCTGTGAGACCTCTTGATGAATCCCTAAAATATCAACAATGAGAACCAGTTTGCAGTATATCAGATATATATCATCTAATAAGAGCAGCCCGGTGCATTAAGCTCCCGCTATGCGCGGGATCCGGGGAAAGTGCCGGACCACAAGGCTCTATTGTACTTAGCCTTACCCTGCATTTTGCAAGAGGTTGTTTTCACGGCTCGTTTATTGTGCTTTTCATCTAATGTACTATCTTATTTTGCAAGACCACAAAACTTGAAGAAGGTTGAAGAGTAAGAGTAATTTGGCGTAGAAACATCCGGTTCGATGCTGGTGATATTTGGTTATAGTTAGTTGGAGTTTGAAAAGCACTAATCATTAGGGTGAAGGGATAATAGGACCGAAGTGTTAAAACAACATGGCTTACATGTCTAAGTATATCTGTCTACTTGTCTTCTGAAATCAAACTAATTGAAATAAATACTCATGGTCTAAACATACCATTAAGTTGGTCGATAGCTTATGATATCTTTGGCATATCGTCTCCATGTTTCTGTTCCATTGATATTTCAAGTACTTCCAGTGTTTTATCTTGATGCTGCAGGAATACAAAAAGCATGTTATAGAGGAAGAAGCAGAAGGAGCAGCTGGTATGTGGATAGAAAGGGTGATAATACCATTGTTGAGGAACCGTTATTAGTTCCTATATTCTTCAACTCTTTCATTTGTCTGACAGCCAGTTATCTTGTTTTTCAGAAGTATTGAGCTAGAATTGTCGCCAAACTTGTTTATATCAGGAAACTATTACTTTATAAACCAATTACATGAAGAGTATGAAGAATATTAAGAATTAAAATGAACTGTGACGCTCTTACATTCCGTATGTCATTAAATTTTAGGAGAATAGCACTAACTTAATTAAGAAGTTGTTTCAGCCGTTATTTTAAGTCAAACTGTCAAAGAGACGAAGAATCATTCTTGACTTTTATGGTTAAAAAGGAAAAAATAAATACACAATCTGAAAAAGAACGAGGCCTCACCAGCAAATGCCAACCACACCAAGCCTAACAATCTTTTTGACAACTCCCTGAAGCCCCAACAAAACAATCTTGGTTCAGTTGTTTTCAGTCATAATATCCCTCTTTCAGATGGACATTACAAAACTAAAAAATGCAGAAAATAAGAAAAAGAAAACAAAGTGCATTTACTTATAGCCTGTTTGGCCAAGTTATTTTTTGGGCCAAAAGTATTTTTTTTTTGTCAAAAGCACTTTTAGCCAAAAATTAAGGTGTTTGGCCAAGCTTTTGGATGGAAAAAAGTGCTTTTGAAGAGAAGCAGAAGCAGAAAAAAGTAGTTTCTCTCCAAAAGCACTTTTCTGATAAGCACTTTTAAGAAAAATACACTTAGAAGCAGTTTTCAAAAGTTTGGTCAAACATTAATTACTGCTTAAAAGTGCTTTTTAAATTAATTAGCCAAACACAAACTACTTCTCACTGAAAGCACTTTTTTAAAAGTACTTTTGAAAAAAGCACTTCTCAAAATAAGCTTATTTTAGAAGCTTGGCCAAACGGCCTATTAGTCGTTCCGAATAGAATGTTGTAAAATCCAGCTTATAATGTGTTGCAATTAACATAACTGAACAGGAAAGGGAAAAAGAAAAAATTCGTACATGACATTATCTACTTCTTCACAAATGTGATGTAAGAAGTCCCGTTAATCCATGTTATGGCAAATCTTGACAGATCTGTATTTTCAACATTTTATAAAATGTTAATTTATATATGGAATAGAGAAATGGAGAAAGATATATAAAAAGAAAAACAAAAAGTAAAGCGTACCTATCCAAAGCTACAAATGTCTTATCAACAGGTATTGTCGTACTTGGTTAATGATTCTCAGCAACAAAAGTAGTACTTAAACCTCAAAAAAGATACTTATTATCTTTCGAGTGCAGACTAAATTTCGAAAAACTTCTTTAAATACAACATTTGTAGCTTCAGTAGTTATTTGCCCATCGTCATCACAAACCAAAATTTTTAATCCCTTTCTGCTTGTCACCCGAGAAAGAGCAACATATAGCTGTCCATGTGTAAAAATTGGTTTCTTCAAAAATAAACTCATGTGAGACAATGACTGTCTTTGACTTTTGTTGATTGTCATGGCAAAAGAAACAATGATTGATAATTGTCTTCGCTGGAACTTAAATGGAATTCTAGCATCAGATGGAGTCAATGTCATTCTTGGAATAAACACTTTCTGCCCCTCATTTGTCCTGCTAACACCTTGGCTTCAATAACTTGATCTCCAAGTTTAGTTATGATCAACCTTGTTCTATTACATAATCCTGCTGACTGATCAATATTTCTTAATAACATTACCGGAATACAACCTTTAGAACATTTAATTGTATTTAAGAATTCAGGAGTGTGTACATGTTCCAGTGCTGAATAAGTATTGTCAGAGCTGCAGATTGTATCGGAACTCAAATATGATTTCTCAGAACTTTGATTAAGATAAATCATATATTCGTTGATTGATTCCACCATATCAAGAGTTGGAGTAAGAATGGCTCTTTGATGGAGGTATCATATATCATTGCAGTGACTGTTAAAATCCGGATGTGTACTTTCAACAATTGCAGATGTTGGATCAACAAATTATTTTATCAAAAGATCATCTTATATTTGGACTTTTTCATTGACCTCAACAGAAGTACTTTACAATACCATCGCCAATTGCCAAAATCCAATCTGAAAAAACTCTCAACTCATCTAGATATGTCCTTATTTCATTACCTTGCAATCTCATACACTTTGTTAATTTTAAGAGTTGACAGTGAGGCTACAAATAAGAAGAGTTGAGAGAAGCATTAACAATATCTTGTCTACTACCTTTTGGAATGACAGGTAATATTGAACAATTGTTTTACCTCCAAATGGTCGGTGTAAATTGGATGCATCTTTAAACCTAAGAATATCTCTTAAAGTTTTATCAAGAGCTTCAAAACAATATCTATGCATCATGGGTGCCTCATCCCAAATAATCAACTTTGCCTTAATAATTAAATTTGCTAAAGGAGCACCTTGCTTGATATTACATGTTGAATCTTCAGTTATATTTAGAGGAATCATAAATCTTGAATGACTGTTCGACCACCTGGTAACAATAAAGATGCAATCCCGCTAGATGCAACAGTTAACACAATATCTCCTCTAGATCTTATGGCAGAAGATAAAGTTCTCCAAATAAAAGCCTTGCATGTTCCTCCAAAACCATATAAAAAGAAAAATTCACCTTTGTCTTCATTCACATCTCTTATTATTTTTTCATAAACTGACTTTTGCTCATCTGTCAAATTCTTTACTAATTGTTAATGTTCCTCTGCCAAAGCGCGTTTAATATAACGCAATTCATCCCGTATTAATCTATTACTGTTGTCAACTTCTTCCGTATTATAAACAGGCCTTGGCATTGTTAGAAAATCCTGAAAACTTCTTCCACAACCTTTCAAAAAATTTCAAGCTTTTGCAAACAGCGATTTTTCAATTCTTCATCTGTTAGGTCAGCTTCTGAAATAACATTAAAATATAAAATAATTAAATACAATTAAATTGTAAAGTTTAATTTAGCCACATGAAATTTAGTAATAAGATTAATGAAAAAGTGTAGTGGTCAATTGTAGTTTACATTAATTTAAAGCACATTTAACGTATATAGAATTTGAAGTAATAATATAGTCCAAACCATGTGGTTCATTTTATTTTTAAAAATTAGTAATAATGTGAAGATGCAATTTATTATTCGTAATGTATCAAAGAAATAAGTTTTGCTATTCAAAAAAAAATTAATTGAAATATTTTCAATTAAAGTATAGAATGCATAAGAGCGATTATAAGCTTTCCTGAAGCTTTAGGGCATTAAATACAATGCATTAATTTTTAATTAGTATTTATGTCTGAAAATTGCATTAATTAGTACTAATATTATTCCAATTATCTAAACACAACACTATAGTAAAAAGACAACATAACAAATATTGTTTAACAAACATTAAGTTGTTGAGTGAATTTTGTATGAAGTTGAGAAACAAAAAAAAAAGAAAGAAATGAACAATCAGATTAATATGAATGAAGTAATTAAAAAGAAAATTAATTAAAAAAGTTACGCAACGGCCATCATTCATAAATATCATATCATAACTCGAAATTTTAAGCATTAAATAAGTACCTGGGTGATCCAATATTCTTCTTTCTTCATGAAGGATAGCTTCTGATAGTAAATGCCATGTTGCTTGACAAACAATTTCTGGACGTGACATTGAATTTGATAAAAGTAGCATAGCAAATAATTGCCTAAGGTATGATGCCATTCCCCAATTACTTGCTTCCATTATAACACCCACGTATTCCTTGTCATCATCTAATAACCCATAGCATAACATGTATCTCTAAAAGTCTCATGATCAACATCGTTGATTTTTTTAAATCCTCATAGCTCGTTGGACCTCAAATGACATTCAACAACAATCTAAGGTAATATTGCTCGCCGGAGCCAGGTGGGACAACGAATATTCTCCCAATAGAAAATGCAGATGTTCTTCTTTTTTCCCATCTTTTTAAGTTTTGTTTCCACACAAACTTTAGAGGGAATTCTGCATAAGTGAATTCTCTTGTTTCAGGAAATGTCTTATTAGCTTCAAACCATCTTAAAACATAGATTCCTTAACGGTTGGTCTAATGACAACTGCATCAATTGGATCATCATCCAAAAATATGACTATTTGATTATTTGGTAGGTGAAAAGATAGCTTTTCTACCGGTGGTTCTCTATGGTGTATTGGGAATTTAAAAATTCTCCAAGCAGCTTCACAAGGTGATATGTATCAGCAATCACAATACATATTTATTTCATCAACGACCCCCCATTCTTCATTATTTACACTTTGAGAAAAATTTGCGGTGACACATTACCTTTATTAACATATTTAAATAAGTACTTAATGGACCGTGATTTATTACACCACTCCATGTTAATATGTGCACCATACTTCAATAATAAAAATCTATTGTGCGGTACAATATACCTATAATCCAACTCAATACCTACTCTCTTTGCAGTTCTACCATCATCCCTTCTTCTATAAATTGGATACCCATCTTCATCAATTGTGGTTGATGACACAAATTTTTTTGGAAAGTGCTTTGTGTATCTACCATTTTGCATGCAAGGAGAAGATTTTCTAGCATTACCACAAGGACCATGCATGATGAAATTTGTAACAACATTATAATAATAAGGATCTACCTTTTTATCTGGTAATTCTGCTGAAATTATTCCATCAATATCTCCGACATTTGGGTATTTATTCAGAAGAAAAAGCAAGATGTGTGCATGAGGCAATCCTCGCTTTTGGAATTTAACTGTATAAATCACTGAAGAATAAAGATGTAATTGGATCATTAAGTTTATATATTAGTTATTTTTAATATTAGCATATAATACAATTAATGTGCAAACATAATAATTTTGTACAACATAAAAGTTGTACCTGCTTTTACTTCTCCAAAAGCTTTATTGTCGCGTAGATCCTCTATCATGCGATCCAGCTTGATTTTGAAAACCCTTGTCAAAATGTCGGAACGATCTTCTGGAGATATTCCCCTACCCTCCATAAATCTAGTAATCTCTGGTGATTTTGGGTTGCAAGAAAATGTGATGAACAGATCGGGGTACCCCGCCCATTTTCAAATTACCATGGCATCTTGATAATTTTGCAACATGTATCGTGCACCTCCCGTAAAGCTGGAAGAGAGTATAACTCTTTGTCATTGAGAAGAAGGTTCTATGTCCCAATTTAAAACAACATCTTGTAACCCTTTATAAAAGTGTGCTCTCAATTATTTTTGATGAAGCCTAATGAACCTCAATCGAGAAGATTCCATCATTGTATAACCATCTACCAAGAATTGCTGAAATAATCTTCTAGCTGACACAATTGTTGGATCTTCATCCTTCCTTTCTTGAATTTTATATGATAAGTACTCATGCGTGCTAACACATTTCCTTCCACCGGTTGAATCATCAATATCATTTAAAGGAATAGCTTCTCGGTATTCGTTTCACCATACAGAAATAGTAATGGATATTGCAAACCTAAGTATGCTGCATTTAATTCATTATCCTTTGTAGTTTTCCAGATTGGCTTTCAACTATGATATTGTCACGACCCAAATTCCTACTCAGGTCGTGATGGCGCCCAACACCGAAGTCAGGCAAGCTAACACAACGAAATTACTTAAACAAATGAGATGTTCAAACACTTATCCAGTTTTAATTTAAGTAGTCCTTAAATGGAAGAGAGGAAGTGAGGCAATGTAATTTAAGGTAACTCAAAAATCGTTGCCAGCATAGAACAGTGTGATGACGCAAAAGGTCATCCTAAGTAATTCTAGCTAAATTTGTATTCTAAGGCCCCGAAAGCCTTCGTTAATATCATCTCGATATGCGTGCGCAGCTCGGGGCATGTAGCGGGGAAGCTTCTATGTGAAAATTTGATGAAAATGGAATTTTAAAAAAATTAAATGAATAAAGTTGACTTTGGTCAACATTTTTGGTAAACGGGCCCGGACCCGTGATTTGACGGTCCCGAAGGGTCCGTAGGAAAATATGAGACTTGGGCGTATGCCCAAAATCGAATTCCGAGGTCCCAAGCCTGAGAAATAAATTTTTAAAGAAAATTATTTTCTGAAAATGATAAAGGATTTTGAAAATGAATAATTATGTGAAAACCATGTTACCGGGTCCATATTATGGTTTCGGAGTCCGGAATAGGTTCATTATATGTTGTTTATCTTATCTGTGAAATTTAGTGTAAAACGGACTTGAAATGACGTGTTTCGGATAAAAATTAGAAAAGTTAAGCTTTATGAAGTTTTAAGAAAATTCTATGAGTTTTAAGGTTTAATTTCTTGTTTTTGATGATATTTTGGTGGTTTAAAAGCTTGAATAAGTCCGTAGGATGTTTTGGAAGTTGTGTGTGTGTTTGGCTTTGAGCCCCGAGGGCTCGGATGAGTTTCGGGTAGCTAACGGGGTGTGAAAAGTGCTAAAAATCTGGTGTGTTTGTGATTTTCTGGTGTCCAGCGTTTTCTTCTCCGCGATCGTGGACATGTTCTTGCGATCGTGATGTGTCAGGGGTTGGGGGTGAGTAGTTGACTCTACGCGAACGCAGGGCCTCAACCGCGATCGCAGAGCTTGGGGTCCAGTGCTCTACGCGATCGCGGAAGGCCTCACGCGAACGCATAGAGTAAGTCTTGGGATGGGGGCTGGGTAGGCGTTGCACTATGCGAACGCAATTGCTTGGTCGCGATCGCAAAGGCTAGTGACCCGTGTTCCCTGCGATCGCATCCTCTTAACTGCGATCGCGAAGCTTCAGACCCAGTACTCTCTGCGATCGCGTGCCTCCAGCCGCGATCGCGATAGCCAAACTCGTCCAGTTATTCTTTAAGTCCAAAAACAGAATACTCTACACGGGATTTCATTATTTTCAGCCTTCTCCTCCTTCTCCAACCTCCATTGACGACCCCCAAGCTAGATTCCCTCCATATCCACTTGGGTAAGTGATCTTAACTTCTAATTCTTCCATTTTCCTTCCATAATCACTAGAAATCTAGGCCTAAAATCATAAAATCAAGTGGAAATTAGGGGTTCTGGGTAGAGTTAGGTTTTTGGGAAATTTGGGTAATTCAACCTCAATTTGGGGTCGGATCTTGAAACAAATTATATATTTTAACTCGTGGGGTTATGGGTGATCGGGTTTTGGTCCGAACCTCGAGTTTGGACCAAGCAGGCCCGGGGTCGAATTTTGGTAATTTTGGAAGAATGCTAGAAATTGAATATCTAGGCTATGGAATTATGTTATTGAGTCTTTATTGATATTATTGAATTAATTATGTCTAGATATCGTTGTTTCGGAGTCGGATTATAAAGGAAAGACGGTCTTAGAGGGTAAATTACTATACTTTGGACCGAGGTAAGTGTCTTGCCTAACTTTGGTGAGGGAATAGGTGTTATTTGCTA
>MDKH01172630.1:0-17454 GCA_005239495.1 Nicotiana undulata
TCCCATCACCTTAATGCCCCACTTGAGTCATAAGCTTGCGCTACCAAGCTCTGCACACTTTCTACCTTGTTGAGCAATTTAAAGTTGGCCTATTGGTTTTTCTATAAGGGTTTTTATAAAACGGTGGGGAAAGGAAGTTGCCAACTTAATTGGAATAATTTTCAAAGCTGTCTTTTATTCGAGAGGAAAAAAAAAACTAAAGAATGAAGCGAATTAGGACATGAGTCTAACTCAACTAAACTTAAAAAGACAAGCAAACAGTTTGCTATAATTTAAGTAAAAATAATTTTGTCTGATTCTTTCTCAATTTTTTTCCTTAAATACTGGGGTCTTAAAAGTCAATCTCACTTAAAGAACCCAAATTAAGTTGGTTTTGGTCCTTATAGAAGTCATCCACTGTTCAACAAAAGCCTCACTGTGATCATCGACATAAAATCTGTTCAACCAAAGATCCAAATTAAGTTGGTCGCTGATCTCGTCCTATCTTCTCTCGTTAAATAGATTTCAAGCTCTTCTTAGCCATTAACAACTCTACAACAATTACCTAGTCTCCACTTATATGTCAAATTACTAGCTCCCGAATATCTTTTTTTAGTTGTTAATTATTTGGTTGTGGAAATATTGGTTACAGAAACTAATGAATTCAAATTTATTCATTGATGATTAAATGTTGGTTTATCAAGAACAGCATCAGTATAATCTGCTTTTCCTTTTCTTTTGGAATATGGTAATTAATGTGAGGTGGCAATTTGTGTTGGTCAAAGCTAGAGTGGTAAAAAGATCCAACTCAACATAAAGGCACTTCATACCATAACCAAAAGGAATCTAATTCTCTTCAAATCCGCCCTTGGGGATAATTTTTCTTTCACTACTCAAAAACTCTCTTAATTAAGATATTACTGGTATTTTTTTTTACATCGTACACTGTTTTCAAAATGTGATGGTTCAAGATATTTGAAGGTGAATTTGAACATGTAAGGAATCTACTTCTCTTCAAATCCCCCCTTAGTGGTAATTTTTCTTTCACAACTCAAAAACTCTCTTAATTAAAACATTACTAGCATTTCTTCCCATGCACGTTGTTTTTACAAAATGTGACGGTTCCCAGTGATAATTTTTCTTTCACTACTCAAAAATTCTCTTAATTAAAACATGACTAGCATTCTTTTTACGACGTACAATATTTCAAGTTATATTACTAGCATTTCTTACATGCTGTTTACAAAATGTGATGGTTCAAATCTAATTTTCTTCGATCGATCGCCCCACTAATGATAATTTTCTTTCACTACTCAAAATCTCTTAATTAAAACATTACTAGCATTTTTTACAACGCACACTCTCTATTCAAAATGTGACAGTTCAAGCCAATCTTGAAGGTGAATTTGGACGAGTACTGGCCCCCCAACCTTACGGCCTTGCTCTGTTAAGGCAAATTCATGCGGTGCGCTCCCGCTTTTAATAAGCACGCACTCTAAACCGGGTTGAATGAAGTGCTGGACCAAAATCAGCACTGGCCCAAACTCACATACCAAAACTGTCTTTTTGTCCCGTCACATTATTGCCCCCACTAGGGTCACAAGCCCACGCTACTGAGCTCAGCAGACAATCCATCTGCTTGTTATCTTATAAAATACAATTAAGAGTTTTACTTATGCGGTGTGGGATTAAAAGGAGTTCTCTTTAGTGATAATTTGCTTTCCACACTTCAATTCACTCTTAATAGCCTTCCTTTCGAACCTCTCAAGACTATATGTAAAGCACATGTGTGAGGCAAAGCTCTAATTACCCTGAGAGGATTACGTAGGCGGAATCACCCTTTAGGGTGGGAGTGGTGTGACACCCGCTAGGGTTGTAAAATTATTAGTCCTTCTGTTCCAATTTACGTGAACATGTTTGATCGGTCATGTAGTTAAAAAAAATAAAAAAATTTAAAATTTATTGTTCTAAGCAAGTGAGAAAGGGGCCAAGAGAATTTTTGTGGTTATAAAAGCTTTTTATTAAGGGTAGAATTGAAAGTTTCCGCTAAATTGTTTTCAAATATAGAAAGCGGTCATTATTTTTTAAACGAGGCCAAAAAGAAAATAGGTTCGCATAAATTGAAACGAAGAGAGTATATACCACTATTAAATTTCTTTTAAACTAGGTTAAATATTGATTCTATCACATGCAGTTGCAAATTAAGCCTGGGTACGAAAGCTTTTCTTGTGTTTAAGACCCAATTTCGAATTTATGTTAATTCTTGTTCAGCTCCCTTTTTTGTTCTTTTTATTTCCGTTTGTCTCAATTGTTTTCCGTTTCGTCTATTTCCCAAGTTTTTATTTGTCTCTTTTATTATTTTTATTTGTTTTTTGTAATTCTATATTTATGTATAATTTATCTATGACCTCTACCGAAAACACTCTAAAAAAAGAGCCTCCAAATCTTTTAAATTTCATAAATACAAGGAGTTTTTCTTAATTCGACTTTGTTAGTTTTCTTCTTTCAAAATTTAAAGACTCGAGGCTCAAAGGAAATTTCGAATATGATCAATTTTATTTTTTCATAATTTCATAAAATTTTGTGCTATTTTATGGTTGTTAAGTTCAATTAAATTCTTTTTACAAGAATATAAAATTTATGATTTTGATCTTTGGGAATGTGTATCTCATCTAATTCTACATTTTCCTATGGAGTGTAATTTACCAACTGAATTTTTTTTTTTGGTTCTCTACTTTAATAAATAACATTCCTCTCTCCCGTTATACTATCAGGCCATTTAAAGACCTGAAAAGTGAAAAAAATTGCCTCAATTTTTAACGTCTGTCCAATAAAGCATTTAAAATGCCACCTGGACAGCCACGTTGGACATAACCCACCCAGTTAGCCTCTGTGTGCCTCACACAATATTTGTGATGTGCACCAAGAACTACTGCCTGAACTGCCTCAACCAAGCCCTACATATATAAGATGCGGAAAATTAAATATTAAAAAAAAAAACAGTCAATAACATTGAATTGAAACAGAAAGGAAACAGTCAATAAGTACCTTCTGCATGTTTGACATGAATGTATTCTTCCCCTTCATTGAGGTCTAATGAACTTTTCAACAATGGCATGAACCAGGTCCAAGTGACCTTTGTTTATTTATCCACAACAGCCCAAGCAACAGGATAAAAATGATTCATTGAACCAAGAGCTACAACAACTAAAAGTTGGCCTCTGGCCTTTCCTTTTAAGAAAGTTCCATCCAAGCCAATAAATGGTCTCAATCCACACTTAAATCCCATTTTTAGAGCATGAAAACAAATATACATCCTAGAAAATTTTCTTTTTCCTTCAGCCAGTGCATCCTTTGACAAGGTAACTATTACATCACTCCTGGATTACTCAGCCTCAATTCATTAGCATATGCCTCTATCTTATTATACTCATCAGTAAAACTACCAGCAAGGGATTCAAGTATCATTCTCTTTGCCCTCTTACACTTTGCATGGCTAACATTGATGGTATTTTTTAAGGTCAGTTTCATCTCCCTAACTTTGATCATAGGATTTTTCTGCAGCTTGTTCTTAAAATATTCTGCTATAGTGTTTTTGTCTATCCTGGGGTTGTCATATGCAGGGTTACACTTGTGTTTTGACTTAAGAGTTTTGATATTAACCCCACCACCATTCTTATCCTTAGAAATTAGACAGACAAAGGGGAAGCCAACCTCACACCTGTACCTCAGTTTTCTACTATCACTCTTGAGTTGTTTCAAACCATAACAATTGGCTAAGCAATACAAATTTATAACTTTTCTAGCCTCAGGTATATCTTTGAATGTCATCCCTTTGTACAGTTCTTTGTATTTAATCAACTTATCAGAAACCTCCCTCTTTTTTTGTAGTGCACTTACTTCTAAATCATCAGAGTCATAATCTGAAAAAACTGTCTCCTGTTCACTCTCATTTGAACTACAATCAGTTGCAACCTCACATTCTACTGTTTGTGATTCATTATGGTCGACAATATTAGGAACAATAACTCACATTTCACTATCCTCTACAGCAAATACATTAATGACATTGAACTGGTCAGAAATCATATTTTGTAAAGTCCTAATACCATCATCCAATAAAGTTCTAAAGAAAGGGCAGGCACATGAGTCTCGAGATTATTAAACAAATCTTATGGTGGACCACAAAATTCTAAAGAAACAACAAAAAATATAGCATTCAATAATACAACAACAGAAAAATGTCCCATTTGGGGACCATGTACAATCATCCTTGCTAGAAATAAAAATTCCATTTACCCCCAAAAGAGATATTACAGTCCGACATGTAAACCCTACACTGTATATGACTATACAAAAAACAAAGTTTAATAGAATCCAAACAAAAATATAGTAAAGACTCGCTAAATCCGAAAAAACACACATGCAAAACTAATCTATAAAAGGTTAAGGTAAACCCTAAATCGACGTCAATATAATAAGAGTTACATCGGGAAAACAAAGAAAATAGAAGAAATGGGAGGAATAACAAAGAAAAAACACACATGCAAAACTAAAACTATAAAGGTTAAGTTAAACCCTAAATCGGCTTCAGTAAAAAGAAGAGTAACATCTGGAAAACAAAGAAAATAGAAGAAATAGGAGAAATAACAGCAACAAAGTTTAATAGAATCAAGAAAAAAAATCATACCTTTGAACTATTTTCCAAAAAATGTGGAAGAGAATTGACACTCGATTGAGGAACCCTAAATCGCCTTTTTGTCGTTCTCTCAAGCAAACTGATAAAATGATCCTTTCCCTTATTAAAAACGGGTAAAAATGTATTTATTTAACAGATGAAACGGGTTACGAGTCACGGGTTACGAGTTATATTAAAGGGGCTTGGGTGGGTTATGTCCAGCGTGGCTTTCCATGTGGCATTTAAAATGCTTTGTTGGACGGGCGTAAAAAATTGGGGCAATTTTTTTCACTTTCCTAACGGTAAGCCTTTAAATAGCCTGACAGTATAATTGTACTATTTATTAAAGTAGAGGGGTATATTAGTACCTTTTCCTTTGTTTTTATTCTAATTAGAGTAATTTTCTTATTGAAGATGTTATTCTACTTGTGCAGATTTTTTTCTTTGTTTTAAATATACAAAAAAGTAATTCGTAGTGATAGTGTTGACTTTACATGTGTTGTTAATAATAAAGGTGATTCATTTACAAAATACTAATTACGTTTGTCTTGATATTTGAGATGTAACTTTCGTAGATGCAAATCAGAAACGCATATTAAGCTGACCGAATAAACTCAAAGAGACGAAATTGAACCGAAAATACGTTCCTAATAAATTCTATATTAGTCATTATAAGGTATAAATTAAATAAAATAATGGCACCCTCCATTTTCAAATCCTAGATCTCCTTCTACGTGAGACCAGTATCTCATAGACTAACGTCTTGCTTTACATATGAATTTCCACATTGTTCGTCCGAAATGTATATCGTCATCATCCAATATACTAGTTCGATTGATCCAAAAGGATCTCACTCATCAATAAATCAAATTAATAAATAATTTTGTTGATCATAATAACTATGTCAAGATTAAAACAGTGTAAAAAGATTTAATGAACTAGAGAATTTATGTTATATCGTCTGTATAAATACACTTATTTCTACTTGATTTATTCAACATATTCAATATATACTAGCAAAAGAAGTTAAAAACTAATCTCATAATAAAAATAAATTGCATTTAATCTTGCTACAATCATGTCGTTGGTGTGTCCAACCCCCATCTTATATTGTGAATTTAAATTTTATAACTTATAAGAAATGATAATTTGATCTTTTGTGATAAACTTAATCTATATACTAAATTAATTAATATATAAGAAAATAGCTACACTGATAAATAAGTGATCGATTTAATGCAAATTTTTATTAAAATTAAATAAATATTAAATTTAAACGCATGAATAGTATATACATGACAAAACACCTAAGTTGTACCTTGAACCTGTCCCAAAAATTTAATTGCGCACTAAAATTTTACGAGTGTTCAAGTCTTCCCCTTCCCAAACACCATTGGAGAGAATTATGTTCCCCTTTACACTCGCGTGTCATGTTAGCACCACTTTAGTGCCGCCTCAGAAATCTTTCATCTTTCAGATTTTTACTCTTTTGTTTTATATTGAGTGTTTTTCTTTTTTATTTCATATATTTTACACCAATTATTCTTAATTAACCACTAGAATCCCTCAATATTAATCATATGTCTTATCACCGAAAATCACCCCACCTAAAACCCTCTCTCTCCTTTACAACAACCTCTTCTTCCTTTGCTGTCTTACCGGTCGGTATGATGACCTAAAGGGTCATCTTATATTTTAAAACTTAATTTTACGCTTTTTAGGCTTTAAATTCTTATTTTTACCTTTCTCGATTTGCATGCGCATTCCGGTCGTAATTTACGGAAAGCTTTTATGTTGGAAATGATGAAAATAATAATTTTTGGTCTAAAAAGTTGATTTTAGTTGACTTCGCTCAACGTTTTGAGTAAACGGGTTCGGACCCGTATTTTGACGGCCCCGGTGGATCCGTGGTGAAATATGGGACCTGGGCGTATGCCCGAAATCGAATTCCAAGGTCCCTACCCCGAGATATGAATTTTTGTTCAAAATTGAAATACTGAAATTTTAATGGTTTTAACAAATTGGTTAATGTTTGATCTTGTTGATATCAGGTCAGTATTTTGGTTTCGGAGCCCGGTACATGTCTGTTATGATATATATACCCTATCTGTGAAATTTGGTGAGAAACGTAACTAATTTGGCACGATTCAGACGTCCGGTTGTGAAAATAGGAATTTTAAAGTGTTCTAGAGAATTTCATATGTATTGGTGCTAAATTTAAAGTTTTAGGTGTTATTTTAGCGATTTGATCGCACAAGCAACTTCGTATGATGTTTTAGGACTTGTGTCCATATTTGGTTTGAGCCCTGAGGGCTCAAGTGAGTTTCAGATAGGCTACAGAGTGAAGTGTGCAGATCTCGCATTTGCGAAGAAGCATCGTATTTGCGAGCATGGGTTGGGACAGGGTAGTCTCGCATTCGCAAGGATAGGGCAGTATTTGCAGAAGTCCAGGTTCGCATATGCGAAGGCTGCAGAAATGCGAGGGGTTCGCATTTGGGATACTTTTCTCGCATTTGCGAGCTTCGCAATTGCGAAGCTCTGGTCGCAAATGCGACATCTGCAGCTGATTATAAGTCTTGACTTAGACGGGATTGTTCTCATTTTTCAAAACCTTCAAAGCAAGAAAACCCTCTAGGCGATTTTTCAAAGACAAATTCTTCCCAAAATCATAGGTAAGTGATTCTTAACTCGTTTCTTTCGATCTTTCACTTCATTTTACAAGAATTCCACCCAAAATCTAGGAATTTTATGGTAGAAATTAGGGATTTGGGTACAATTAGGGATTTTTGAAAAATTAGAAATTTGACCTCAATTTGGGGTCGGATTTCGAAACTAGTTACATTTTCGGGCTCGGGGGTGAATGGGTGAATGGGTTTTGGTCCGAACCTCGAGTTTTGACCAAGCAAGCTCAGGGTGGGTTTTTGACTTTTTGGGGGAAATATTGGGAAATCTAAATTAATGTATTGAAATTGATTTCTTTAGCAATATTTGATGTTATTAAGTTAATTATGACTAGATACGAGTGGTTCAGAGGTGGAAACTAGAGGAAAAATTATAATTGAGCAGTGAGTAGCCTGTGGATCGAAGTAAGTGTTATGTCTAACCTTGACTAGAGGGAATTAGCAACCCTCGGACTATGTGATTATATGAAATCCATGTGAGCGGCGTATATGCGAGGTGATAAGTGCTTATACGTCGCCAAAATTATATGTTTTCCCTGATTTAATGCTTTCCTTTAATTGTTTCATTTCCTGTCTTAATTGTTACACGCTCTAAATGCTTCCATGCTTAACTGCTACGTGTTAACCAACAACTCCTCCTATTAGCTATGTTAGCCTTTCCCATAGGACCCCTAATCCATGTTATTTGCTTGATTTGACTTGTTGCACCTTAGAATGTAAAATTGCTAGATTGGTCTCGTTGTGTAGTATTAGTTGAGCAGAATTGATATTGATCTAGGTTTCCTTTGTTTGGTTCAGTTTGATATTTATTTATCGTAAAGGCCTTGTGATTAAGACTTTAAATTGACTGTGTACATTGAGTGTTTGTTACTGATATGGTGGGATCAGGCTACTCGCCGCAACGGGAGGAATAATGGAGGGTTTACAAGGGTGAATATGTTTATACGGTAGGATCGGGTTGCACACCGCAACAGGAGGAATAAGGAAGAATTGATAAGGAGGAATAAGGGTGAATTATTCTGTTGATATTGATATATGGTGGGATCGGGTTGCGCACCGCAACATATATATTATTTACTTCTATTGTATTTTTACGGAGGAATAAGGGAGAATTTTGTGATGTATGGTGGAATCGGGTTGTGCGCCGCAACAAAACTATGTGTTTCTATTTCCTGGACTGTATTTCTTTCCGGTATTTCTTTCATTATCAGGTAAAGTAAGGATTGATAAATTCTGGAGAATATTGTTCACTCTAGAGGCTGTGGTTCTCGGTTTCAATTGGCTATTTGGTTCTGCTCTATATTTTTATTATTCTGTCATTTATATATTGCGTACAGGTTTCTGTATAGATGCCCCGCCTTAGCCTCGTCACTACCTCGTCGAGGTCAGGCTCGACACTTACCAGTACATGGGGTCGGTTGTACTGATACTACACTCTACACATTGTGCAAATTTTGGAGACGATCCCAGTAGCGGTCATTAGTGAGATCGGATCGGATACTTGCTGAGACTTGAGGTACGGCTGTTCAGCGCTCGCAGCACCTGGAGTCCCCATCCTCTTTTCTTTGGCTGTAAAATTTCATTCAGACAACTTTCTATTTATTCCAGACCCTTATGTGTATTACTTTAGAAGCTCGTGAACTCGTGACACCAGATTTAGGGAATTGTAATAGACGATTGGTTGTTTAATTTCCGCATTTGTACTTAGAACATATCTGTTATTTTGGTTAAATATCAATGTTACTGTTTAAACTGCTAAAAGAAGTAAAAATGTTCTAACGTTGGCTTGCATGACAAGTGTGATGTTAGATGCCATCACAATTCTGACAGTGGGAATTTCAGATCGTGACAATCGGCCACCAATCATCATGACATTATCATTTCCTTGAATACCATCACCATTGATTCCTTATTCTTACAAGTGTAATTTAATTTGTCTTTGACATATATGGCTAATAAGAATGCCGAGGGAAAGAAGCTAGAATTGTATCTGTATGGGCCAAAATTTGTCCATGAGGACCGACACTAAAGGGAATGGTAGGGGGTCGACTAAGCTGTGGTCGTGTTCACAAGGTATGACCATGATAAGCATCTCGGCCATGGCCGAGATCGATCCATCACTAAGTTTGTACGCCGAAGCACTTGTCGTAAAGCTTGAGGGAAATAATGAAAAACATAATCAAGAGAGAACATTCTGGTTAAAGACCGTTGGACAAACGGGAACATTGGTGGTATAAATAGAAGGTAAGAAAGCAAGAAGAGGGGGATGACTCCCTAAAGAGAAAAGGGAAGAGAAGAGTAGGAGAAGACCTCCAACAAGTTAAGAGCCTAGAATTTGGTCACAAATCTCTGTAATCCCCATGGATGATCAATAAAGATAGGTCCAATAATTATCGATAGCATTCCTTCCCTCTTTGCTCTTACAAGTACGGAACAATGTATCAAATATGTAAGCTTATCATTTATGTTTGATGTCTTTTTATAAACTTAAGAGGAGCTATATAAACTTGATCTTGTTCGATTTTCATACCATATGCTTAGATCTAGAGTTAATTATGTTTGGCTAAGATTTATCCTTCATTTTCTTCATTAATTAGTTTAACAAAAAACTTAGTACTTTTTGCGCAAACAATTTGGCGCCGTCTGTGGGGATTTCCTAGTCAAAATTCTAGTTTCCTTTACATCTAAAACTAGACAAAATACCACTTCCTAGTTGTCATAGCCTCACAATCTCGGTGCGAACACCTACTCGAAAAAGTAGAAGATAAGTGGTTAAGATAACCAACCCAATCTGGGTCAGATCTCCACATACATGGAGACCATATCCGACGTCTATGCAAAATCCGAACCTCACCTGTAACAATGGGTTTGGCTCGTCATATGCATGTTTAAAGTAGAATCACGGTCATTATGCTCTTGGCATGACCGCAATCCAATTCGACGTATTCACCTTACATACCTGCCTGTACTTCCACCTCTTACGAAGAGATGATAACCTACTGTGTGATCCCTTGAAATAGCGGGCATTTCCCGCCTTATCTTCGTACCCACACGCATTGGATGATTTATGAACAAAGTATGACATGTTTCCCTTATTTGCGCATATCGAACGGGTTTGGACTGGGATTCGGTCTCAATATCCCAACGAGCAAGGTAAGTCCAACCCACGAGAAGCCTCACGATTAACGACGAGCCCGAGCACGGCTACCAAATCTGAAACCATCATTCGAGTACGAGGCAAAGCAAGCGACCATATAGCGCTATTCCTCCTTTCACCGGCTTGCCGGGCCGAGGTAACAGAACTTCATTTGGGTTTAACTTATCACATTTTTTTGTTGGTATAAAACATGAACACAAGCACTCTCGTAGGTACACGAATAAGGAACGGACGCCACCAAAACACCCTAGGAAAGGGTTATGTACCATGTCGTCTCGCAGGCAATGACCAAGCAAAGCCAAGCCGTCCAATACTGCAAATATCAAAAACGGTTCTGCACGGGTCGACAGCTGAGAAACAATTACCATTTTCAAGGTAAACAATGGTATCAGAGCCACAGATCGGTGGAATTTTGAGCTGAGGAATGAGCAATTGAGAACAATCGGCGAGCAGAGAGTATTTTTCGGAGCAGAATAACTTTAATTTCTTCCATGGACTTCTTAATTTTCTACAATTTTTCTGTGTTATTTCTCTTTTTGACCTAAAATTTAGTTCAATTTCTAGAATTCTAATCTCATTGTAGTTGCAATTACAAATTGATTCAAACATCACTGATAATTTTGCACAAATGCCGATCGACGTTGAAGATCCAGTACCTACAGTTGGAGATCCGATTGAATGATTCACTGACATTCATCCAAGGAATCCTCTCTATCTCCATCCGTCTGATACTCAAGGTTGCATCATAGTCCCTCAACAATTAAATGGCATAGAAAATTATACTGCATGAAGTAATTCTTTGAAGGTTGCATTGTTAGTAAAGAATAAACTAGGGTTTATTGATGGTAGTTGTCGAAAGGAACATTATAAAGGAGACCAAGTTCATGAATTGGATAGGTGGAATGCTTTTTTTTTGTCGTGGATCACTAATTTAGTATTAAGGGAACTAGGAAATTGATTGATGTATTTGTCTAATGCTCATAAAGTTTGGATGGACTTGAAAGAGCTTTTTGATAAGAGAAATCTCACACGAATCTATCAGCTACATAGGGAAATCTACATAATGACACATGGGACTTCTACTATATCTGTGTATTTCTCTAAGTTGCGTAATGTTTAAGATTAATATATGTCCTTAGTTCCACTGTCTGGGAGTGATAAGGCTTATGCAGATCATATAGAACAACAGAAGTTAATGCAATTTTTGATGGGCTTAAATGAGACTTATGCACAGTCACATAGCCAGATTTGATGACAGATCCGAGCTCATCATTAGACCAAACCTATAATATGCTCATGCAATATGAAAGCCAAAAAATGCAGTCAAATATGATCACACAGTGTGCTCACCCATTGCAAAATCTGGATTTGAATGATCCTACAGCTCTTGCTGCTATGCAGAACAACATGTTTAAGAAACAAAATGTATTATACTGTGATTATTGCAACATGAAAGGACAGAAAAGGTAGAATTGCTAAAAATTAGTTGGGTATCCACAAAATTTTAAGGCTAGCAGGAAGAAAGGTTTTGAGAGGGCACAACATTTTGGAACTGAAAACAAAGGATCTTCAGTCAATAGTGCAATTACTTAGGGCATCCAGATGCACCAGGATCCAATATTACTACTCAAACATCTGCTCAGTACATGCCAATGCCTACTTTCACTCTTGAATAATATCAACAGATTCTGCAGTTGATCAACAAGCCATTACTTCCGCAGGAAGCAACTGCTAATATGGCAGGTATACCTAATTGCTCTAATGTTAGTTTACCTGATGGAACTGAATCCAATCCATAGGTGATTGATACAGGGGCAACAAATCATATGGTTTCTAGCTTGAATATGTTGCTAAATCCTGAACTAGTTACACCTAATGCCAGCAAAGTTCGTTTACCAAATGGTCATCTGACCTCTGTTACACATGTTGGTTCAGTTTCATTATTTAATGATAAATTGATCTATGTTCGTCTGAAATATAATATTCTACCCATCTCAAAACTGACCAAACAACTACAATGTTGTGTAGGTTTTTATCATGACTTTTGTATCTTCCAAGACCTCTACACTGGAAATGTGAAGGGGATTGGTAAGGATAAGGATGGTTTGTACTTACTTCAACCTACCAAGAAGCTATCACCTGTCAAAGCCTATGCTCCTAGTACTTCAGTCCTCTATGTGTCTTCTCAACATTGCCTCTCTTCTGCTCACTCTCATCCATTTTCAGTATGGCACTAGAGATTTGGCCATGCACCAGCTGCTGTTATACAAAAAATTCCTTTTTTACAAAGTAATTTTTCAATAAAGAGCCTTTGTCTTGCACAATTTGTCCTTTGGCAAGACAAACTAGGTTCCCATTTTCTATTATTACTCCTAAAATTGTTTCTCCTTTTGATCTTGTACATATGGATATGTGGGGTCCATATAGACAATGTAATTACAATGGTTATAGATACTTCCTTACTATTGTTGATGACTATTCTAGAATAACTTAGGTTTATTTTATGTGAATGAAAAGTGATGTCATTGTTTTACTCAGAAATTTCCTTGCTTTGATTAAAACTCAATTTTTTGCTTCTATCAAGACTATTAGATCAGACAATGGACTTGAATTTTTCAATTCTCAATGTACTACTCTCATTACTTCTCTTGGAATAGTGCATCAAAGTTCATGTGTTCACACTCCTCAACAGAATGGGGTAGCTGAGAGGAAACACATGCACTTGCTTGAGATGGCAAGGGCACTTAGGTTTCAAACTTATGTACCTCTAAAGTTTTGGGGTGAATGCATTCTTACTACTGTATTCCTGATAAACATACTGCCTTCTTCAGTCCTTTCTAGCAAATCTCCTTATGAGGCTTTTCATGGTAAACCTCCTTCATTTCACCATCTCAAAGTGTTTGGTTGTTTATGTTATGCAACCAAACCTAAATTCACTGATAAATTCTCTTCCAAGGTAATTCCAGCTGTGTTTATGGGATATTCAGATACTCAAAAGGGCTACAAATTATACAATATTGCCACTGGTTCCTTCTTTGTTAGTAGATATGTGTCTTTTAGAGAGTCAATTTTCCCTTTTAGATTTCCCACGTCCACCTTCCTTGAACCATCTACATCTTTATTTACTACCCCGTCATTTACAGATGACTCTTTTCCAAATTGTACAGTCTCTCAACCTCCTGAACAAAGTATCATTGATTCCTTACCATATCTAGACTCTCACATTCCTCAATCGCCTATCTTCCTCTCATACCTACATCCCTTAACCTATCATCTACATCTAGTTCCAATTCACCTCCTTTTTCACTACCACCCTAGAGAAAGTCCACTAGGACATCTAAACCTCCTATATGGATCACAGATTATGTCCATTCTTTTGTCACCCCTACCCAATCACTGCCTCCATATCCTATACTTCCCTTTCTCCTACCTATCAATCCTACCTGACAGCCTTTTCCTCTATCACTGAACCTGCTTACCCTGAACAAGCTGCCAAAGAGAGCAACAGGATTTGGGATATAAAGCTTGAGATTGAAGCCCTCACTTACAATCATACATGGGATGGATTTTCTTACATGAAAAATACCTATTGGTTGTAAGTGGGTGTATAAGGTGAATTATAAGGTAGATGGTAGTGTTTAAAGGTATAAGGCAAGATTGGTGGCCAAGGGATTTACTCAACATGAGGGCCTGGATTACCATGATACCTTCTCTTCTGTAGTGAAGATGGTGATTGTCAAATGTGTTGTGTCTTTGGCTGCTCAGCATCATTGGCCCCTTTATCAGATGGATGTCTACAATGTCTTCCTTCAAGGTGACTTTTTTGAGAAGGTCTACATATCTTTGCCACAAGGATTTGGTAGACAGGGGGAGAATAAGGTTTGTCGGCTCGTCAAATCATTATATGGCCTCAAACAAGCAAGTAGGCAATGGAACTTACAGCTTACCATAACTCTTATCAACTCAGGTTTCACTCAAAGCAAATTAGAATATTCCCTGTTTACTAAAAGGTAGGATACACACATTTTCATCATATTGGTGTATGCTGATGATTTGCTTATTACTGGTAGTGACATCAAGCCGATAGAAGAGGCAAATCTCATACTTAATAACAACTTCAAAATGAAAGACTTGGGTGAGTTGAAGTACTTCTTAGGAATAGAGTTTGCCAGGACATCCAAAGGCATACTCATGAACCAGAGAAGATATGATCTAGAATTGATATTGGAATATGGCTTAGGGGGAGGAAGGCCTGCTATAACCTCTTTGGAGCAAAACCAGAAGCTCACTAGTTTGGAGTATGACAAGTTGTTTGAACTTGACAATGATAAAGAAATGGTAGACAGAAGAAGACCCTCTCATAGATTGATGGGAAAACCGCTCTATCTGGCCATCGCACGGCCAGACATATCATTTGCAGTTCAAACTTTGAGTCAGTTTATGCATGCCCCAAAAGAGTCACACTATGAGGCTGAATTAAGGGTGGTTAAATATGTGAAAAATCAACCAGGCTTAGGACTTTTGATGAGCAGCAACACGTCCCGAAAGATCACTTCCTTTTATGATGCTGATTAGGCATCTTGTATGCTGTCTAGAAAATCTGTTACTGGTTTCTGCATAAAGCTGGGAGAATCACTAATTTCCTGGAGGTCCAAGAAGTAGAGTACAATATCGAGAAGCTTAGCTGAGGCTGAGTATAGGAGTATGGCAACCACAGTAACAGAGTTGGTTTGGTTTCATGGGTTGTTGGAAGAACTGGGAATGAAGGTTGATCTACCAATGGAATTATTCTGTGATTATAAGGTTGCCCTTCAAATAGCATCGGATCCCATGTACCATGAGCGTACCAAACATATAGAGTTAGACTGCCACTTTATCTGAGAAAAATTACATCAAGGGTTAATCAAGACAGAACATGTTATCAGCAAAGAGCAAGTTGCAGACATCCTAACTAAGGCCTTGGTGAAACAACTGCACAATGAAATGCTATGCAAGTTAGGGATGATTAATGTATTCCATCACCCAACTTGAGGGGGAGTGTATAAAATTAATAGTTGTGTCAGTGGTACTTGATGAATAAATAATTGTACTTAGTTAGTTACACAATTAGTTAGCTAAGAGCTTTGTTAGAAGAAGGTTAAGTTAGTAGGTTAGGGAGTTGTATAAATAGGCTTGGTGATACTCATTATAATTAAGACACAAGAAATATAGAAGAGTTCTCTCTCATTATCTCTGTTAACCGACTCAAGCTCTCTCTCTAACCCAGCTCCCCTTTTCCTTTCGACAATTCTTCTATGTTGAATATAAAAGATCTACTAATTTTTATGTTCAATTTTCCATATTAGTCATGATTTTTGTAGTTATTACTTAATGAGTTTTCTAACTGTATTTTTGGTCATTAATCTCACCATTTTCTTAAACAATATTTTCTATTTCACGGTGAAAATAATACACTACACTAACATAAGTTGGATATTCGTTCATATTTTTCTTAGAGCCTTTGTTCCCAATACCCAAGTGGCCAAGTCTTTGTTGGGTTTTTTAAGCTATTAATGCTTAAAATAGGGTGAATGGTAAATGGAGCGAAAAATAAAATATTTGAGTAATATTTGAGTTTTCCTCCTTGATTGTCCCATATGGGAAGAAGAAAAGGTTTTGGATGGGTATATAAATAATTTCTCTTCTTCTAACTCATAAAGAGTTGAGAAGAAGGCAAGCAACGCGCCGTCGTCGTCGTCGCTCGGCTTGGATTGGCTTGGCTAGGCTCGGCTCGGCTTCGGCTTCGGATTCGGATTCAGATTCAGATTCGGATTTGGTCAAATGATCGATTGATTAATTTTTTGGACCAAATTTATTTGTTAATAGTGAATATTAATAGAAATGTTATTAAATATTTGGTTTAATAACAAAATATTAATATTGAATCCAATTCAGTTATCTATTTTCAGTTTTTCTATTTTTGTAACAGAAAATTAACTACCCTCTTCAATTTTCCCTCTTTATTGTTGAGTAAATAGCCATTTATGTTATGGCATTTATGCTATGGCTGTTTTGCAAAAAGACCCATTCTGAAGAGTTGCACCTCTTCATATTTCAGCCTGACATTGGCTATAAATACAAGTCTATTCTCTCAGATTTTCCATACGAATTTCTGAGTTCTCCTCTGTAACGACCCAGCCGGTCATTTTGCGTGTTGGGACTCCGTTCCCATGAATGACTCTTCCCATAGCGATTACTCGTGCCTTATGACTTGGGTGGGCCGGTAGTTCAAGATTCGGAAGTGTTTTGGCCAGTTCAGGAACGCTTGGTTCCTGAAGGCTAGCCTTTTTGGCTGATTTTGGTTCCGAGCAGTATTTTGAGCAAACGACCTCGGAATCGAGTTCTGAAAGCTCCAACAGCTCCGGATGATGATTTCGGACTTGGGAGTGTGTTCGCCTCGGGTTTCTGATGACCCGGGAGTATTTCGGCACCTGAATTGGAATTCAGGATTTCATGTGATTTGGAATTCAGCCTGGAATTGGACCTCGTGATATCATGGTCCGAATGGAATTCCAGAACTGGCAATAGTTCCGTACATTCATTTATATCTTGTCCGCAAAATTTGGGGTCATTCCGAGCAGTGTAGACCCGTTCGGCGTATTGATGAGCCGTTGAAATTTTTCTTGAAATCCTAAGTTTGATCTAAGGGGTTTTGGAGAGTGATTCTTGGTTTGAATGATGTTTCTAGTGTTCTGAGAGCTCGAGCAAGTCCGTCATGTGATTTGGGACTTGTTGGTATAATTTGTCGAGGGCTCGGGTGGGCCCAGGGGTCTCCCGGACCCCGACCGGGGTCAAAAACCAGCAATTGAACTGCTGGTGGCAATTTACTGGTGTGACCGCACCTGCAGTCCATGAGTCGCAGGCGCGAGGTTCGCACCAGCGGAATTTCCCTCGCAGGTGCGGCTCCTTTCGCAGGAGCG